>JANRGW010028255.1:0-22891 GCA_024733675.1 Psilopsiagon aymara
TTCTTTCAAATTTTCCTCAGCAGCTCCTCATCCATCCAAGGAGGTCTCCTGGCCCTCCTGCAGCACTTCCTTCTAGTTGGGATGCGTAGCTCCTGAGCTTGCAGCAGGTGATCCTTGAATATCAACCAACAGTCTTGGGCCCCCCTGCCCTCTAAGGCTATATCCCATGGAACCTTACTAAGCAGGTTCCTGAGGAGGCCAAAGTTTGCTCTCTTGAAGTCCAGGGCAGTGAGCTTGATGCACAGTCTTCTCAGTCATAAAAAATTGCTGCAGTGGCCAGGTCCCCTCATTAAGTGGCCCTTTAAATATTATGAAGAAATTCTGCCTCAGAGCTTCCTTGAGTAGAATGAATGCTTTTGCAAACAAGAAAGTATCATCACATCTGTGCATTTACTTAGCACTTTACCAGGAAAGTATGAAAACTATGTTGTGCTTAATTTAAATGAGGTGCTCTATAATCCTTCTTACATTTTAAGCATCATATGAAAACAGTTTTGTTTTGTGTCCTGTGTTGCAGTCATTGAAATGCTGATGCACTTCAACTAATATGGCACTGAGAACAATAATGATGACACTATTAGCAGCAATAGAAAAAATGTAGCAATAAAAAAAAGCAGCAGTACTTACAATTGAAAAAGTCATTTGCCTGTTCATAGGTTTCTGGAAACCCATCTAAAACATATCCCTGATTCCTACAAGGCATTGATTTGAGCTTTTCCTTCATAAATTTGGTAACATATTCATCATCTAGTTGACCTAAGACACAAAGTAGGTTAATAGGTACTTAGTTTATAGCAAAGAGATATCTGAAATTATTTTATACCTATGGAATGCAAAAGCATAGCTATGAAATAAAATTATATTTGTGTTTACAAGGTTATAAATAGTAGAACTTTTAAGATACTAAATATGAAAATAGCATTTTTGGTTTTGTTGTGGGTTTTTTTCTTTGTCTATTTGTTTTTAAAATAATACAATCAGATTTTAATGGAAGCAGCAAAGAAATATTTATAGGAAAAAAAAACATGAGCCAAAAAAAATAATTTTCTTCAATTAACAGTAAGACTTAAATATAGTCCTGCAAAACAAGCAGGTTTTACAAGTTTCAATTTCAGATGAATAGATAGAGATATGAAGTGGTCAATTAACTTGGCTTACATTGTTGCACAAATATGTGGGAGTAAAAAGTTTGGTATTTTTCTCTCTGATTTTTTCTCCTTTTACAACCATTGACTCCAGTTTTCTACTTCATTTTGCTTTGGCTTTTAAAAGTCGCAAATATTTATAAACCCTTGTGATCATAACAGTATGTTACTATTTTTAAAAGGCATTATTTTAACAGCAAATCAAGACATGCAGAACTCATGACATGCCATAGGTCTCATTACTGAAGCTTCTGGCTGTGTTACAAATTCATTGCTTTAGAGCTACACAAGATTCAAATGAGATAAACCTTCAGTGATAGACTGCGTTTTTAAGGGGGATCAGTTTATAACACATGGAAAATGGTAAGCGTTAAGTCCAAACCTCCATGACTTTATTCATATATAGATGAGAATTAGTACTTTCCAGTAATGGCAAATTTTTAAGACTTTTTTCAATCTGCAGGCTTTAAAATTGTTTATAGGATTCACTAAATACTAATTACACTGTAGAGATGGTAAAAATGAGGTATAAGATACTAAAAAACCACAAGCTCATATGACAGTGCACTAATTATTTTTCTTACCAGAATACTTCTTTGCAAATTTGATATATTATTCACCAACTTTTATATAAATAATGTTCCTTGTTCCAAGAAGAAAACATGCTATTAAAATCCAGCCAAGTATTTTATGCTCCTGAGTATATCATTGTTACTTATATATCAAGTTATAGGCTAAAAATACTTATATTAAATGTATAAAATAGTAGAAAGATGGAAGTTCTACAATTAAAAAAGCACCACAGTATTTTAAAAATATGCCATTTTTAATATACAATTTACATAATGTAATTATAATGTATTTGATTTTTAAATAGGGTACAGGTGCATACAAATGGACAGGGCATGATTCTTGCTTTTAATAGGAAGTAAAAGTTCTAAAGCACAAGTTTATTTCCTGATTTTCCATTGGATAGGGTTGCATTAGTTACCTAAATCCCATCTTAGTACTTTGTGCTTCCTACCTGCATTCTGCTCCATGTTTTCTTTTACTGCATCTAATAACTCCTGTGCTTCTTCTACATTTTCACCCCACTCCTCTTCCTCACCTTCATCTCCCTTCTCTCCCACATTGTCAGTGTCTAGTTCTTTAGGAGCCACGATTTCTTCCTGACAACATGAACAGAAATTTGAATAGGATCAGAAATTCCATACCCAAATTTCTTTTATAAAAACATGTAATAAAAGAAAAAAAAATTAAACATTTCATTTTGTGTAAGGTCCTGGACAGTGAGACACTGAACAAGCTTCAGTCTCTAGAATGAGTGTAATGGTCTCTCCAGAGGTGACCAGAATGTCAGAATATATTTCCATTCTAAAATAATGAAATTAAAACTGATTTTTAAATTATGCCATAAAATTTTAAATTACAGAAATTAAAATACTAGTAATATTAGGAAACAGAAACACACCAGATTTGCTATTGCTTCAGAAATCACATCTTTCGATTTAACGTGATGCAGCTTGTAGTGTTTGCAGAGTTGTTCAGCAATGGTAGATTTGCCAACCCCAGGAGGACCATGAAGGAAAATTTTGAGAGACTGTAAAAAAAGGATAAAGATATATCATCATTCAAACAATATGCATGATTTTATGTAAAAGAACAGTCTTTTTGCTATAACTAATGGGAAATAACAATTATAATTAAAACAGAAAATATATTTTAGTTTTATTAGTTTGCATATTTCTCACTAAATATCTCTTGTATTATCCACAGGCTTTGAGGAACACAATTAATTTAAATGTATGGTCTTACCATTGGAGAAAAAGCATGCTTCTATTTAGTAGACTCATAGACTGTTTTGTGGAAGCACTATTAATGTTTGTATGATCAAAAGAG
Source organism: Psilopsiagon aymara (assembly GCA_024733675.1). NCBI lineage: Eukaryota > Metazoa > Chordata > Aves > Psittaciformes > Psittacidae > Psilopsiagon > Psilopsiagon aymara. The sequence goes on from JANRGW010028255.1 coordinate 3,045, forward strand.
ATGAAACACAACCCTATAAATAGGACACAGTGAATTTTGGAATGAGGTGGCAGACACTCTACTATACACTTGCAATAGCTCTGTTTCCCAGCTGGGATGGAGTTGCTGTCATTACAATGGTTATTTTGACCTCAGAAATTTCAGATCCACTTGTATGTCTATACTTTGTATTGATTCCTTTTTTAATTAGATTCATATGTAGTCAGATGGAGTAGTTTAACCCAACCACTGACATGATATTCCTTCCAGAGGTACACAAACACTTGTAATGAATAACATTGAGCAATTGTAGTAGTATTTTGTTTTACACTTCCTGAACTTCTCTTCAAAGTTTGAATGTGATTTATACATGCTGAACAACTCGATTATATCAATAAATATGTGAAGGTATGCCAGCCTTTTTCTGGACCTTTCAATAACCTTTCCTATACATTTCAATACAGAAATTCTAATGTTAAGCTAATACAGGAAACAGTAAAGTTGCCCAGAACATTACAGAACAGAGCAGGGTAAAATGCATTGCAGTTGGATATCCTGGCTCACTAAATATAATGAAGGACACAAAATACATAACTACTGACTATTATAAAAAAGTCTAAATAAAAGATACACTTATTGTGCTCTTGGAGAAAAATATACAAGGGATGCCATATATTGTATGTCTAAACTGGTTTCACAACAGCATCCCCTCCATCAGGAAGCTTATTTGCATTTACAGGGTTTTAGTTTTAGGCATAAAAGAAAGAAAACGTAAGGATTATTGTTTTAATGAATATTACCTCTTTTAAAACTACCTCATTAAATTTCCAGGTTTCATGTTCCCTAAGCTGTATCAGTCTTTCATGTATTTTTACTCAAAGAAATTAAAGCTTGTGTTTATATAACCATTTTATATAGAGATTTCTATTGAAGAAAAAAAAGAAAGGTGCACTTTGAAATAGCATACACCAAACCATTACCAGTAATCCTCGACTTTGCTTGTATTCCTTGACAATTTGCTCAATGTTCTCCACCAGTCCCGTCTGAGCAATCCACTTAATGTTGAAAGACTCTTTCACAAGCCCAGATTCCATTCTCAGGTTGACAAGCAACATATCCAAATGCGTTTGCTGAGGGAACAAAGCTACATTTATTTACAGGCTTAAGCTATGCCTGTTAAAAAGAACACAGCTTAAACTGAAGACCAGAATGGAGGGGTGAGAATGGAAAGAATTAAAGCATAAGGAAAAAAATTTTGTGCACAAAGCAAAACAGACATTGTAAGCTTTTTAAAAATATTAACATTTTCCATATACATTTGTATTTAAATATTCTCATGAACTATTAGAATATGAAACATTAAACAAGCATTCTGTACAATGCAAAGATTTCATAATATTGCAGGGAATAACCTCTTTCATAAATTTACTAAGTACCATCTTCAAACTACCCAGGTTGTAATTTGTTTATTTCTTCTATTAACAGTTTATTCCAGATAACTAGATGAATACAGAATAATTTATGTATGCTGTATTCATCAACCTTCGTAGCACCTCAATATTAACTCTTTTTTTTTTGTTATTTTTATCATTTTGTGCAGATTTTGGTAGAATGCACCAGTATGCTCAGTGTTTTTCTGAATCAGGCTGTACCTCCTCAAAATAATCTCTTCTATGATGGTTCAAATATGAGTTAAACTCACTTTATATATTTTTAGGCATGTTTTAGAGTTTAATTTTTCTGGTGAAATTAAAAAAAAAATATCTATATTTCATGTTATTATACTTATCCTTTCCTTAAGTAATAAAAAGAAGGAAAGTACTGACTGTTAGTTCTTTGATCAGGAATGCATCTGCTGTTGGAATCTTCTCAGTTCTTCCTGGTCCAACATTTTTACTGATACACTATCAGGAAAAGAAAAATACAGTTACAAAATCAAATTCTTAGAAAAAAAAATGAACAGTATTTCTGGTACAAAATGTGCTTTAAAATTTATGTTACACTAATACCTAAAACATCAGTATACTGATTTGAAATAGACAGATCAAAGAACAGTATATTAACTTCAATGTAGGTTTAAACAGCTTTGTTTTGCTATATACCGCTTCCTTTCTAGTATTTGCAATTAAACAAAACAAAACAAAACTAAACAAAACTAAACTAAACTAAACAAACAACAACAGAAAAACCACAACCCAAAACCACAGCCCGAAAGATACAATAAAATTGTAAAAATTGATACAGAGCAACAGATCAAATCTACATATATTCCAGCATTCTGTCTCAAATGATGTCAATTAGCAGACATTAGTGAACAAAAGTAAGAATCATAGATTCATAGGACGGTTAGGGTTGTAATGGACCTTAAGATCATCTAGTTCCAATCCCCCTGCCATGGGCAGGGACACCTCACCGTAGACCATGTCACTCAAGCCTCTGTCCAACTTGACCTTTGAACACTACCAGGGATGGAGCATTTACCACTTTTTTGGGAAAAGCAAATAGGATCCTCCTTCCAGATACTCTTCTAATCTTCAACTATCTTCAGCTCAGAGACTTCCTAAACTATAAATAGCTGCTGTGTATTTAAGTAACTTCTCAAGGCATTTCTCTGCCATGTACCTTGGCTGGTACAGCTTCCTGCCGAGTAGCTCTCTGTAGCACTCTCTCCACTTTAAACTTCCTGTCCCAACAAGAACTGTCCATTGATTCCTGCCTTCTATTTCCCATTTGTAAACAATCATATATTCATGAAAGCACACAACCACTTTTCTTAGGGTGCCTAGCTGCTTCTCAACAGCTTTTGATGAAAGACTACTTTGAAACACTTTGGAAACCTCCTGAAGATCTTTAATGTGGATAGCAAATGTGGATTAGGGTGAGCAAGCTGATGTAGTCTTCCCAAAGACTTTCAAAGTACTTTTAGGAAAGTATTTCTTTTAAAGTATTTTACAAAATTCTCACAGACTGCTCCCAAACAGATCGTATGTATTTGGGTGTTCTTTCATTTATTATAATAAAAACACTTGAAAGACTTTCAGTATCTAATTACAGTACTGTGAATCCTATAACTTTCTTATATAAAATTTCTCCTTAGGTTAACAACAATACTGCAAGAGTTAATTCTGCTAATTCGGGTCCAAATAATGTATTTTGTTCAAAGGACAGAAGTCTCAAAAGATTTAAAAATAATTTTTATGTCATTACACAAGATAATTCAGGAAGACCTAGGAACCACTACTTTAGTAAAATGTATATTTTTTAAAGCCTTGAAGATATCTGGAAGAAAAAAAAAAGAAAAGGAGAAGAAGAATCAAATCTCTTACCTTTATTAATTCTTGCAGAGTGTGCATAGATGTGTCTACTGCAAGGATATAATGAGACTTGGGCCTGTGGTCTGCCACATTTTGTAGCACTCTGAAACATAGCAAGCACAGTCAGGGCCAGTAGTTGGAGAGGCGTACTGGGTTTTTGTTGTTGAATGCTTTTCAAAAACACCACAAAGAATTTGTAAAATCTTGCAGAACTTTTCAGAGCATGTATTTTCCTTAATAAAGAAGCACAGCTAGATATTTTATTTGGAATTTGGAAAGAAGTTTAAAGGATAAAAAGCAACATCTATAGAAGATACTAACTTAGCCTGTGAGGAGCCCATGATCCATTTCCAGCGCTGTGCTAGTTAACTGGTATCACACTCTGAATGGGCTATTGCTAGTCATTTCTTAAAACCTTAGTACTAGTGCAACAGTCAGATGAGTTTTCCATTAAGTCTATGTCTAGTACCAGGCCTAGTACTAAGTCTATGGTTCAGTCAGAAAGGCCAAAGAATGCTCTTAAACCCATTTATCCCAATTTAAAAGCATCAGTACTCTCTAGTAGATTTGGAGTTGTCATCTACCTATGTATTAGTAATCATCCCAGGGATATTTTTTTATTTTTTTTTTTTTTACTTACGCTGCTAAATCAAGAATATGAATGGTTGGAATAAAATTATTTCCATCCCCAAAAATGGGTATTGCAGGTGTCTTACTAAGCCAGCTTCTCTGAAAATACAAATAGAGAATGAAGCATGGAGAAAGAGGTTACTTTTAACTACAGGTAGAAAAAGGAGCATTTGCTTACTAGGCAAATCTGTATATTCAGGATTTAAAGTTCAGTTTCTTGAATTATTAATGGAACTGCAGTAGGGAAAGAATTATTGAGAAAAACAGACTGGCAGCCTACTAAAAACAATAAACTTTTTTTTTAATAGAATATAAAATATTTGCTTTTATTCAAATATTCTTTGATCTTGACACATTTTATTTCGTATTCCAAATAAAAGAAATACTTGGAAAAAAGATAATAAAATGTTAAGAAGAAAGAAATTTTTCCTGATTCCATTAATATGACAGATACATTCTCACTCTAAAGTACATATGGAGACACTATTAAAAAACTGTGGAAAAAAATGAACTATAATATAGATCAAAAAAAGTGGAAAACACTTCCAGTGTAGATAAAAAACTTCAAGTGGATCAAATCATCAGTTTTGTTTACAAAAGTATTAAGCTTATGATACCAAAGCTACTAAAAAAGCATTAATCCAGTATGGTTTTCCCCAAGAAATTAAATGAACCTCCAAAAATAGCTGGATGTCTACCTTAAAAAAGTAGTGCAAGACTCCTTCCCCAGCTCCATATTGATGTCCTGAGGCAACAATGTAAGTTGAAAATTTACGTTTGTTCTGTGAAGTAAAATCAATGAGAAAGTTTTGATGAAAATATGCTGCTGCAAATGGGATACTGGCTTACCCTGAAACAAGAGTACTTGCATAATGAGAATATAAAGTGTGTAAATTGTATCACTTAAAATTTGCAGCTCAGTCAACTGTTGCATATCCTGTAGTTTTGTAAGTCATATTGCTAAGGTTTCCTTCAAAAAACAAGCATTGCTCAATCAGAATTGATCAATGTTTGAACTGAAATTTTAAAAAAAGATATTGTGCTAAAAAAATTGGAAGTTAAGCAAACCAATAAAGTGAACAGAATAACTCATGTTTCTATCGCCTGTTTCTAACAAAAATAATTCTGAAAGGAATTGAAGCTATTTTTCTAATTGCATTATATTGGCCTTTGACTGCCTAAAGAAGTGGGAAATGCTGTAATGATGATTTTACAATTGTTTTACTTTTCATTTTGATATACAATTGAAAAAATAAACAAATCCATGAACTAAGTGTTTTCCTAGCCACACACCATGGTCAACTCACATGGTTTTTGCTGACCATTGTCGCATAATGTAATGAATTTGCTTGTCCTGCCTGTTTATGTATGTTACTGCTTGGATCGGTGTTAAGGATGGTTAAACAAGGGGAAGAAAAAGTTTTTTTAAAACACCTTAAGGAGAAAAACTTTCAAGAAAATATCTCAAATTAGGACCAGCCACTTTGAAATTTTAAAGATGAAACAAAATTATTAAATGATTCTTAGGTTGTGAAGGTGCTAGACATTGTTTATCTACATAACTATGTAAAAGAATCTGTATTCACCAGCAGAGAGAATAAATGCCCAGACTTGAGACCTACTGGTTTTTTGGTGAAAAAAAAAAAAAAAAATGCATCTTCTGTTGTCATTTTTATGCTGTTTCAGAAACATAAGACTACGAATAGTGTCAGACAATCTTTATGTAAGCAAAGCATCATACAAAGGGAAGACGAGTTAAAACATAAGTATATTGTGTCTGCCCATGTGTTTTTATCTCCCTACTCAAAAATAAAACTGTAATAAAAACTATCTTAGTTGTTAACCTCTCAACAGGTTGTTACCAATCATAAGAAACATTAAAATTAGAAAACATTACAGGTTGCATAAGCGCTCCCACACTTAGTTTGCTTGGATAGTACCATGACACAGTTTGTGCCCAAAGAGCAGTAGCTCCCACAATTGCTCCCGGCAGACTGCAAACATGTCCCGGGAGAATTTTCATCTCCCAGCAGGAAGTCTGCCTCTTGCGAAGGCACAGGAAGTACTACTCGTCGTCTCCCTTAAGAAGAATGTAACACAAAGGATTTTATTCTATTTATCTTGCAGGAGCTTTTGCAGTAGCCAGTTGCGGACAAAACCCACAATTTGGCACTGAGTGCTATACTTCACTGAAATACAAAGCTCTGAAACAAGTTCAGTTCCTCTAGAAGTATTTATTTAGTGTCACAAGTCACACATGAGAAGATGCTACTTGAGATGACTTGGATATACGGAATTTAAAAAATAAACCAATTACTAGGCAAGCTTCAGTTACACGCAGCATGTTTAGTCATGAGTTCAAGTTCCTGTGTAATATTCATTAAAGCCACCAGATGTCACATTCTAGCTATTATAGTAAATTCTAGGCTTTGGTTGCTTCACGGTTTGTTTTATTCAAATAAAATGTTTGAAGAGGGAAACAGGTGTAAATTAATAGATTCAGGAACTGTGGTTTCGCTGAGAACAGAGCTGGGAGATGAAGAGCTCTCCTGTCTGTGGTAGGCAGATATTTCTCCAAGGATTCTGAATTTGGCACGACCCCAGAGTCAGACAGTTCTGAGAAAAGCTACATAACCTGAATGCTCTGCCACAAAGGTAAAGAACTGCTAGTGGTAAAAGGCAAATACTTCTAGCTCATAACTCTTGATGAATTTTGAGCAAAATCTGTGGGAGACACACTAACTCAAAGGGGTGAAATCTTGCTTTAACAACAACAGCCTTTGAATTACACTCTGAACAGATATCAGGGCTAAGAAACTCTTCTAGCAAGAAGAGCAAGATCTTCTCTCCATGGCTAAGAAGGCTGCTGAACCCTGTTGAGTTCTTTGCAGGGACACTGTCATTTGTTTAACACATGGCACATTCCCCAGATGCCACTGAACTTAAAAATGTGTCAGAATCATCATCCAAAAGTCACCAGCCATCACAGGAAGCTAATGTTGATCTGTTAGGAAAAACATGCTTTGGGTCCCTCTTGTTCCAAAATGCTGACAGAAACTAAACAGTGGCAATGATACCCACTGATGCTGCTCCTGGAGTTCTGGGGGAAAAGTGCTCCTTTTGGGAGGCTGACAAGAGGTATGTAGTGAAAATATTCAAGTTGTATACAAGTTGTATATTCCTCCAGTGTCTTCTCAACAGACATTCCAGCCTGGCAAACATTTAGAAGCTAATTACTTTAATAACTTTGTTACTAGTGACTCAGTACTTTGAACTTGTCATAAAAACTGAGTCAGTGGTTCATCTGGGTGTTACTGGTGGCAGAAGCTATTGAGAGGTTTGGCGGAGGCTGTTTATAATCTTCATGGTTTTAATACTACAGGTATGAAAGTTATTCTGTAGGCTTAAAACTTCAAGTTAGCACAATAAAAGTAAAACCAATTTCACTGATTTTTCAAGCTGAAAACCAAATTTTACTGACATTCTCTACGACACTCTGTGCTATTAAATCCATTTTAGAATAAAATACAGTTTCAAGTGCTATTTTCTCAGCAGGGCATAAGATGACAAGTATGTAATCAAATCCAACTAAAGGGGTTTTTGCCCTTCTATAATCAGCCTGCTAAATTTCTACAATGGACACTAAATTGTATTTATTTCTGGAGACTGCTACCCGACAAAGAGAATGACCGATGACACCTTCATCATATAATGTATTTCATTGTCTTCCAGTTTTCTTTCCTAACCTCCATGATACTTCATTGCTAATGGCAACAGCGTCGCTTTTCCTGAGTTTCAAAGCACAGTCTGAGGTATGTATTTAATAATAGCTCTTAAATACAAAGAGAGGCATGGTCTGTTCTCTGGTGAGATTAAGTGTCTAATCTGGTTGAAACAAATGAAGCTAAAGGAAGTGATTTAAAAAACACATATGAAGTAATAACACATATTCTAGATATTCCAAATCAGCTCTATAGCCATGAATTTAAAGTGAATTATAGGGTGGAATAAAAGTAAACAAGCCTTCTGATCCAAGAGAACAAACTATCCAGGAATATGCTAGGTGTGGCCAGAACATCTTCCAAGTATTCAGATGAGACATAATAGATGCATTAAAGATGCTGCTTTCCTTTCAAACTACACTAATATCCCTTACCTCTACATTCTTTCATTCTCAAGTCTTTCCCCACATAGGCCTCAGCTTTCACTCTGATACAACCAATGAAACAATATATTTTTAAATGAAATGAGCATGATTTACTCATTAACTAAAGAATAAAGACAGAATTTAGGATATGTATTATGCAGACACTTATGTTTCAAATGACATTATAGTATTCTCTGTGCTTTATGTTTTATTAATAATTGAGGTTACTCATATTGATGATATCCATGTAAGAGAATAAAATACTCTTAAACATTCAAATTGTTGATAATTTCCTTTACTAAGCAAATGCTCTCTGTAAGAAGAAAAATCAACCTATTTTTATAAAAACGATTTTTACATACAGTCTTCCCAAGCTTGAGAATGAGTTTTTCAGCATTTATATGATCTGTAAAGTTTGGATGAGCTTTTCTCCTGCGATAATCTTCATCAGTAAAAGCAATCTCAGGATCTTCCTACAAAGGAAAGAATGTAGCTGCTATACATGTCGAGAACAATTTTTAAGGCCTAAACAGTTAAGTTATTCAAAATAGTTTTAAAATCTGTTTTAACATTGATTTAAATTCTTAAAATTTCTGATTGTGATACTTGAGGTTCAACAATTTGAAAGCTTCAAATTTCACAGTAAGATTTTAAGCTACTTCTTATATTTTAAGAAACATGAATTTTAATTATATATGTAGCATTACACAAGCTTGAAAAACTATTTCTGTAACAGTGAATTTGAGAACTGCAATGGCATACTACAAAGTATCCTCCATGGCTCCTGATGATACTTACCATATATAAAGATGTATCTATATATCTCTCCATACCCTGATTTAAATACGTATTTCATCAAATATGTAGTAAATATGGCATTTTTTAATGACTAAAGGACACAGCATATTGTGGTTAACATAGTGTTAATGTCTTGTCCAAGCAGTTCCTAATGCCTGCCTGTATCATTGTAGCCTAATTCCTAAATTTCTTAGAATCATAGAATCATAGAATAGTTAGGGTTGGAAAGGACCTTAGGATCATCTCGTTCCAAACCCCCCGCCATGGGCAGGGACACCTCCCACTAAACCATGCCACCCAAGGCTCTGTCCAGCCTGGCCTTGAACACTGCCAGTGATGGAGCATTCACAACTTCCCTGAGCAACCCATTCCAGTGCCTTACCAGCAACAAAATAAATTTAACAATTTAAATTGTCCAACAGAATAAATTTAACGATTTGGCAGTAAGTTCAGAGCGAAAGGATTATGAGAAAAAACACACTTGCTGATACTAACTTCATTTGCTATTGTTGAAGTACATACTGAAATATCTTTTTTTAATGTAATCTAATAAATATTTTACGTCCAATGGAAATATTCAGTTAAAAAAAAATAATTCACATTTTCATATTACTTACAGGGTCAGGGGGTTTGCTGTTCGCCCAGGTCATTATTGTTGAAATGAGGATGAATAACTTTTGTGTTGTGAAATGCTCTATTTCCATATGTAGGGCTGTTAAATGAAAGAAAAGATTTTAATTGAATGCAGACTGTATTACTCGAACTGTATTTTTGCTTTTACATAAAGGTCCCATATAGACATTTATACAGTAATGTTCAATGGGATATGTATTTTTAAACAAACACTCATTATTTGGGTTGGTATAAAATAATCAGGAAAGAAAAAAATTGAAAAATAATGGTAACAAAGAATCAAATTTCTGTAAATAAACATAATCTACAAAAAGCTACATATTAGGTGTGGGGTTAGGGGAAGAAACAAACTATTAATGTTTATTGACTATTAAGGTACTGAAAGAAAAGTGTGGGGGTTTTCATGACTGAAATACAAAAACTATAGAATTAAATTTATTTTAATTTAAAGCAAAATAATTAAATGTGGGTTATGTAACTTATGATGTTGTCCAAGTATTTATGCTACAAACAGGAAAGCATCATTTAGTTTAACTATCATATAAAGAACAACATTGTGCTGTCATCATAAAAAGATCCCAGATAACCATTAGAACTTGGATATAACAGACAGGAGAAAGACTCAGAAAGACCATTAGCAGTATTTTTTTATTGGACTTTTAAGTAAAAATATTTTTTAAATAATTAAATAAAATATTGAAACATTATTTGAATATCACAGGAGCAAATATTCTACCCACCTCCCAATGTAAATAGATAAGATGATAGTTGATAGTTATTTAGGGAAATAACTGCCTACACAGATACGTCATTTGTTGGAGCATTCCATGACAGCTTTTCTGCCTTATGAATGCTAGCGTGAATTTCACGGTTCCTCACTAACAAACTGAACAATTCCTGTGGCATTTCTTTGTCAAGGAACCCAGCTGCATATTACAGTAAACTCTAAATCCCAAAGAATTTCATGATATATTTATGGTAAATTTGGTGGCGGTATAGCAACAAGCTTTCTGTTATAGTTGATAGCTATACTAACCAGAAGCAGCCCATATTGCTTCCTCTATTTGGTCTATGTCCTCAGTGATATTATACAAAACAATCTCACACTCAAGCAAGTGACTTAAGAGCTCTTCTCGAGAAGACACCTGGAGAAAAAGATAGTTATTATCTGTCATTAAGTAAAAAAAGGGGAAAAAAATCCAAAGTTTCCTTCTTTCTGTGCAAGCTGAATTTACTGGTAGAATGTCTTTTCCTAACACTAGGATGTTACAACAATTCATAAGACACTTATCAAATTTTACAAATTAAGTGATGAAATGTAAATTAAATGCTGAAACTTCTAATTTACAGCACACATTAATATAGTTCAAGAAGATATACAATTTTTACTGCTATTTTAGGATTCATATTTTCAGTGCAATTGTGAGTATCAAAAAAATAACTACAACTTTTATAGTCATTCTAAACAAGGTGGCAGAATGGAGAAGACATAAAAAAAAAGTCAATTTCTTTGCAAAATTGCATCCTGGCATTTTTGTTGTATTTTTTACATCACTTGAGCAAGGCAAACAAACACTTTGGCAAGAGCAATGATTAAGATTAAATTCCACCAAACAGAAATTAATGATTGAACAGCTCAGCTGTATAGAGGTATTCAATATTTTGAGAAATATCAATATTTCTCAAATCTTTGAAGAGATTATGGATGTTCAGTTTGAGATAGATGCAAGTTTAGTTTCAGAAAACTATATCAAGCAATAAGCAATTACATTCTTTAAAGCAAGTCTCTTTCAGTTAACTAAACTCTGGACACAACCTTAGAAAAAGATCTAAGTATTCAGAACAATTAGCTGCTAGTGAAAGCTGATTTCAGTGAAGAATTAAGAAAGGGGACACTAACTTTGATTCCAGCACCACTACCTTTAAAATGGTGATAAAAGACACAGAAGAGACAAGAGATACTTGAGGCGTGTGTTCTGAGGGAAAAAAGAAAGCAGATCTGTGGATCATGAGGATAGATGATGTCCTGTCTGTAACTAATCTTTTCTAAAACGTCTACTTTTAGTCTGAGTTCCCTCCTTTTGCAATTTGCTGTATCAGACCTATCAGAGAGAAGACAACAGCATGGAGGAAGCAGAAGAAACAAAATACATGTGTACAGCTGCCAGCAGCAACAAAATACCAGTTTATTAACACAGACCACTTTACACGACCTATTTCATGTCAAAATTTCTAATATTATCTAACATCAATCCGAAGTAAAACACTTACTGCATACATTTCCTCTGCAAAACTTGGTTTAGTACTCTCTGGTTTAGAAAGGGTACCCACAATTTGGTAGACTCCCTCCTTTGGCCTACTAGAAACTTCAGCGAACGAATTATCTTCCTCTTCCTCCTCCTCATCTTCTATGCTTTCAAGTGATGCCCCAACCACACATGTGGATAAATACTGCAAATATACAAGACACACACTTGTATGCAAATATATATTGAATCCTACACAGCTTCTCACGATCTTGGGAAGGTACCAACTAGCCCAGATCCTGTTGTAGGTAATGCAGCTCAGGACACAACTTTCCACTGAACAGGAAAACGTTAGGGACTCCTCAACCCCATATGTAATGACTTGTTTCCGACACCTCAAAGTCAAAGGAGTCCCTGGATGTCTCTTCACAGCCTGACTCCTCTCAGGCTGGTGTTACCTCAGAGATCTGCTCCCTCTCCACAGCGATCAGCTGTTGCCTGAGGTCTCCCGACCTGCTTTATCCACATCTCCTCCCCCTAACTCTCATTTTTCTCCCCTTTTAATCCCTTCTTGACCCCAGTCCACCTCCTTAGCAGCTATTTTAGGTGATCCCAGCCACCCTGGAGGCCATCCACGGCTTCCAGCCGGCTACCAGCCGAGGGACAGGCAGACGCTCCCCGCGACGGGCTGGGGCAGGCAGGAGGGCGGTGGCGCCTCAGGCAGCGACCGCTGAGGTAGAAGCCGCCCCCCGCGGTCACCTCGCCGATGCTGCGGCCGCAGTAAGAGTCAAGATGGTTGAGGAAGACCCGCCGGTCCTGGGCCGGCTCCTCCGCTGGCTCCTCCGACATCTCCACAACCTCTGCCAGGGACGCGGACCGTTGCTGCGCGACCAATGGCGGCTGCGCAGTGTGAGCGGTGCGGGACCCGGGCCCCGCGACTGGCGGGGGCCGCTGCTGCCTAACTGCGGGCAACGGCCGGAGACAGGCAGGGCGGGGGTGGGGCATGCGTGCTCTCCCTTTTTGTTCCTAATTTCGTCAGACAAACGGAGATAGAGGTAGTCAATAACTTAGAGACTTTTTTCTCGATTTCTAGACTCCGAACAGGACAAAATTTACCTTTCAGGTAGCAGGCAGGCTTTGAGGCTTTGTTGGTAATTCATAGATTAACAGCTATATTAGGCCAATCAGGACTCATTCAGGGGTTCGGATAATGAAAACAACCGAGAGCCGAAGAAACCTATTTAAATTGTCCATTGCCTGGGCTGCGGAGAAGCTCTCTCCATACAGGCAGCAATCGCGACTGGGGAGTTTTCTTCATGCTCAGTACCCCAAACACAGCAGTGACACAACTTTCTCATTTTTAACACTGCAGTGTTAAACACCTGTTTTTAAAGTATTTCTTAGCTTATTTTTATAATAAGCACACAAGATAACAAAGCATTTTAAAGATGCCAAGGCGACAAAGTATCCTAGCAATGTAACATTTAATTTGGCATTTTTCTAATTGTACTTCTAACTCTTCCTTTCCGAGTCCCACTTCACAATCACCTGCCTTGTTTTTCCATGACTAAGTTTCAGCAGACGTAAGTTTACAGTCAGGTGATCAAAAATGTGGTGGTGGTCTTTGAGAGTCGTTTACTTCTTCCAACAATCTTCATAACTGCTGGCAGTCTTTGAAGCACCAGCTTAATTAACAGTACAAACACAGCAATCTTCCTGTCCTTCTACTTATCAGTTAGTTTAACTGCTCCCATCCTGGACTATGCTAGTCCCAGATACTCCCTATCCCCAGGTCCTGTTTTTCTATTGTTCTTCTTACATTTTTTGTACCAAGGTCATAAGGACCTAAAACTATGTCAACTACCTTCAAACACCTCAGTTATTTTCCATTACAAAACCATCAAACTTATAACTTAACCTTACTTAGAACTGATTACCTTTTGTGCTTTTGTGCCTCCTTAGCTCAAAGGTTTTCAAATACTTGTTAAATATTTGGTATTTTATTTTTTAATGGGCATGATGACTTTGTTGTTCTCTATCCCCCTTTTCATGGCTCCCCCCAAGAAAACTACAACACACCAGTTTATTTAATGCTTTAGTTACTGAAACTGAGAAAGTAAACTTGTTGCACAGAAAAATATTCAAATATAAATTTGGTAAAGTATATTCTCCTCACAGAGGACTAACCACGTATCACAGACCTGTGTGCAAAAGAAAGCCTATGAACAATTTTTAGAGCATGGAAGCATACCCTAGGGCAGAGGATTAATATTAGAAGTTTCAACCTAAAATGATAACAACCAAGCTCTGGAAAACAGAAGCACTAACTACAGTTGCCTTGTCAGTCACAGCTGTACAGCACTACCCTAAAGCTACTACAAAAGCTCTTCAAGGCTTCTCCAATTAATATGACTAACCCTTAGCAGGTAGAAGTCAATATAGCTCTGCTGAAGGCACTGGAATCTGTGACTTCATGAAAACTGATGTATTGCTAAGTGTGACCCCAAAAAAGCTACTGCATGTACTTGTCACAAAAGCATGGCAGGATTATTTAAATAAATATGCACAAATACTGAATAATACAAAAAGTATGATAAACACAGAATGTTAGTTCAACAGTACTGGTATTTCTAACCAACTGTAATTTTAAAAAGTCTACCATTCAGTACATACTTGAAAAGTTACAGCAGAACAATAGATTCATAGAGATTGTACCAGTTTTCAAGTAGAAAATACAAGTTATCCCAGTTTGTATTAGTCTTAGCAAATATCACAGCCTTTGGTTTCAAACCAATACAATGCAATTAAAATTACAGTGCTTACTGTATTATTCATTAGGAGAGGACGCTGTACAATTGAAGGGTAAAATGTGAAAAACAGGAGTACCAAAGTACTGTATTATAGAAAGTAAAGGCTGAAGCAAAAATATTCTTCAGTATATCCTGTACATCATGTAAACACACATTCAGAGTAGCAAACAGGCTGTCTTTCAAGCCTCCCATACATATATATAGCATATATCTGTGCTTAACTCTTGAGATTCAGACAATACATTCATATATTAGCAATACATCTCATTTATTATTTGGAGATTGCTGGTTGCTGTAGACGAGGACTGATCAAATAAAACTGAAGCTTGCTTTTAACACAGATACTGTCACTATATAAGCAATGTTTGACTGTTGAAGAACCATCTTGTTAACAAATGTGTAGCAAATTAAGCTGAAATTCTGTTCTTTGCAGAACAATAGTTTTCTCAATTATTTTTCATTACTTGGGTAGAGCAAATAGTTAGCTTCTATTTTAAAGGGCAGATATGAAAACTATCAGTAAGCACAAACACAAAAATTAATACTTGTATATTTAATGTTCAGTCTCTTTTTTTTAGTGTTTGGATAATAACTCTGAAGAGACCAAATTTTTTGAAGGCTGTAAGAAGCAACTTACTTGCTCACATACAACAAAAAAGTAAAATTAAGAAATGCTTCTTATTTATCAAAGTGGCTTTTAATAGCACTGTTATATATGCAATCCACTGTAGCAAAATGTTACAGAGTAGTACTAGCATGAATTGGATATTAGCGTAAAAAATGAAGCTTAAGATGCTTGTGATTATGTTTGAAAGAAAATCTTGGAGCCTCATATTAACAATCCCTTCTAGATGACAACTTCCTCACATGTGGGTAAATCACGACTGACTGTCTTTCTTCAAAGCTTCTAGTCTTTGTAGTAATGCATTTCCAAACACCTCTCGGTATGCAGGGCTGAGAGAGTCCAATAAGGAGTAGACAGTTTCATGGTATGGAGTTTGCAATCTGTCATCAGCCTGATCAAAATCATAAGCTACTACCTGCAACAAAGAAATAACTGGTTAAATTTCTGTGGTTAGGATCCCTTTGCCATAGGAAACAGGTATCACAGCATTACATTTTGCCAGTCAGGGTAGTATAGTAACGTAAGAACAAAAGATACTGGACTTAAATCACAATCTGAGCTTTCTACTATAGGGCTACTAAGCAATACAGTATTTAGACAGTTCAGATATCTTTGGTCCAAAACTCAGGATATTAGTAAAATTTATCATTATGACCTTTGAAGAGAAGTTGTTCACCTACATGATGGCACAAAAAAATTCAAATGATGCAAAAAAAGTTGTATACACGCTGCATTACTGAAGAGAAACCCAAAGACTGACATGCACCTATAACAAATGGCTGCTTCAATTTTTGTGTCTCAAATGCATGCCTGGGTTTTCCTGAGTTTCCCTCTTGCTTTGTTGGAAGTAAATAATTAAAGTCCAACTTGCTAGGAGAAAACACGTAGAGCAGGCTGCAACAAAAATACAAGAGGAATATGTATGCTAAGGTATTTTTCTAGGCACCTTTTGAACACAATCACTGATCAAAACAGAGAGGCTTAAGAAATTTTAAACAAATTAGTTTACCCTGAGTCCTGCTTCGGTGAGCTCCAGGCAATATCTGTTCCTTTCCCTGGTTTCCACATTGATATATGCCACATCCTCAGCACAGGGAAGGGTTTTTGAGACAAACATGTTGCTGACAGCGAATAGAACATCATTCACAACAGCTTCAGCTTCTAGTCTCATATCTTTCACATCTGTTCCTTCAAAGTCTCTATAATCAGAATCCTCTTCAAACTCTGTATTATTGGGCAACTCCATAGGACTGAAATTGGGCTCCATTCTGCATATGGAAACATTTTATTTTAGATTATACTACTAAACATATATTAACACTGTAAAACAAAGAGACACATCTTAAACACACATATTTAACACTGTCCAAAAAAAGAAAATACAAGACTCAGTGACTTCTAGAACTCATAAAATGACAGTCCAGAGAACTCAAACCCAAGAAGAACAAGCTGAGAACAAGCACTATAGAAAGTTACATTAGCATGTAGAAGCAGTATCAGTATTGAAGTTGCTTCTTATACAACTAACTCACATTCTGTTGTATAAGACTGTTATGATTCAGCAGTAATTAATTCTGCATTTTGCTGATCCAGAATGCAGTAGGATGACATTAGCCTGGAAAAACTAAAATCAAAAGCTGTAGAAAATAAAAACTTATCAGTGAATTTTAGAAAAACTTGGAACTAAGTCTGTGAACTAAATGGGTTTTCATAAAGTATAGACGCGTAAACACCAGCTTTCTGCTTGCCATCACAGTTCTCTTATTCAGCTTTTATGCACAACTGTCAATACATTTCGCCTTTGTGAGGGACTGTTGTTACCAAAGAAGGGACAGACTCTTTGGCGGTGAATCCAGCATTAGACTTGCCAGGTACCAGCGTGGCCAGAAGGCCTCAGCCAACCTACCCCGCAGGGAAGGCTGCCCCACACCGGGGAAAGCCCCTTAGGACGAGGCCCCGAGTGCTCCGGCAGCTGCTGCCAGGATAGACAGGGAGCTGGCTATAACCTATCTGCAACACGCAAGCCGTTTGCTCCATGAGATTTATCATTCTCTAATAAATACCACCTTGGATCTACGCACATAATTCGAAGACTGAAGGCAACAGGGGAGCTGGCCACCGACCTCCGCAGCCTCCCATTAGCAGCGAATCACTCCGATTCACTGACAGCAGAACAGCCATAGATCACGCCAGCACCGCTGCCCCGAAGAGCGCGGGCAGGAGCGCCGCGTCCCGGGAGCCCACCTACCAGCCTCGGCAGCAAGCAGTCGAGGCACTGCCGCCCGACGCCAAACGGCTCCGCTCCGCCCTGCGCTGCGCGGGACTGCCAGAGGAGAGCAGCCCGCCCAGCGGCAATTCTCACGGCCGCTCACCAGGGAGGTGGCCCCAGCCGCCCCCGGCCAACCGAGCGCTCCCGGCGACCCCCGGCAGCAGAGGCCGCTCCGAGGCAACACCGCCCCCTCCTCACCGCCTGCGATCGCTTCCGCCCCGCCTCCCCTTTCGGCGACGCCATTTCCGCGCGGATGTCACGGTGCCAGTGACGGCGTTCGGCGGGAGGGGGGGTACGCGGGGGGGAAGGAGACAAACAGGCTAGCGCGGCTCGGCTCGGCCGTCCTCGGCGGCGGTGCAGGGCTGACGTGGTCGGGGGTGGGTCTGCCCGTCCACTGTCCCCTTCCCCACTTAGTGCAGCGTCTCGCTGCGCAGAGTGTGGCAGCGGCGGCCCCCTTCGCCTTCGCGGGCTGCCGAGAAGATGGCGGCGACGGTGTCCGAGTGAGGATGGAGCTACCTGTCAGCGCCTCTTCGCCCTGAGGGGAGGCACTGCCGCCCCGCCGGTGGTGTGAGGGGCGGCGGGGGCGCCGCCTGGCCGAAGGAGGCTCCTGGGGTGGCTCGCGCTGAGGGGCGAGGCTGGGCCTGGCGGCTCCCGCTCACCTCTCCCTGTCCGCCCGCCGGAGGGGCCAGCCCCAGCCCGCCGCCCGTCTCCTGTCCCAGCCCCAGCCCGCTGCCTCGCCCCACGGTCCCGGGCGCTCAGCCGCCATGCCGTGGCCTTTCTCGGAGTCCATCAAGAAGAGGGCCTGCAGGTACCTGCTGCAGAGGTACCTGGGTCACTTCTTGCAGGAGAAGCTCAGCCTAGAGCAGCTCAGTCTGGATCTCTACCAGGGCACCGGCTCCTTGACGCAGGTCCCTCTGGATAAGTGGGTAAGAGATGCCGTCGCCTCATCCCCTCGGTTCCTGCTGCGTCTGAGAGACCAGCTGATTCCCTGCCCCCGACTACCACCCACTTTATTTTCAGTACCCAGCCTCCTTTATGTGAAAAGTTACAGCCATAATTAGCATTTCATCCATAATTCTAATCTGTTTTCCTAGCTTTTTAAAAAGGGGGGGGGAATCTAGGCATTTACTGCGGACATGTTTTTCAAGTCACACTTTTTGTTATTTTTGGTATAAGCAAGGAAACAAAAACTAAAAAAAAAAAAGGCAGTAGCTGCTGATATTTTGGGGGAAAAGAGCTGCTGTAGCTCAAACTACCAGAAATTGCTGCTGTAGTTACAGAGGAGTATATTTACTGACTACATGTGATGATGATAACATAAAGTAATCTTGTTCTGTCTATGCCTTGGCTTCATGTTGAAGGGATCTTGGTTCTTACTGGTAGTGTTATACTGAGCTTAGTCCGTGTAGGTATCTTAAAAATTGTACCTAGTCTTGCAATGGTGAAAATGCTTGTTGACAAATGGAAAGCTGTTTTTAGCTGGAGTTTACTTAGCAGATGGGCTGTCATGCTTTGAACCAGCTGAAGCTTTTATTCAGTCCTGATGTTTATGATTTTTATATCTGTGTATGTGTGTACATCAGTACACGCACACCTCTGCCTACTTTCAGCCTACTGTAGTAATCCAAAGGTCAGTGTCCGTGTTTGTAATATTTCATAAAGTTTCTTGGGTTAATTACCGATGTTGCTGAATTCTACCTGCCAGTCAAGTGACTGTCATGGGGAGCCCTACGCGGTGCTGTGAGTCAGTCATTGATTTCGAGGGTAACGCAGATGATGAACCGGGTACACAGGCTTATTGCTTTACAGAGTACTTTCAAAACACATTTTTACTGTACTGTGTTCTGGTGTTAGGCCATACTGGTACAAGTTTACCGGACTTGGGAGAATGCGATGTTTTCAAATAATGCTTTTCCAGTTGATGATGCAGAAATATGTGTGAAAGTGGCAGGAGACATAGGTCTGCAGAAATGCTCAATATTACTAGTGGTTTAGCTTGGTGGTTTTTTCGTTGTTTGCTTGTTTTGTTTTCCTTTTCTTTGCTTGCTGTGTGTGCAACTTTTTTTCCGCAGCAGGCAGTAAGGCTATCTTGCTTTAATTGAATTATTATGCCCTCTAGTGGGTATCGCCCCACTCTTCATAGCCAAATTGGCATTGTTTAAAATGTGGATACTTTTAACAGTACCAGTTATGGACCAGTACTAAATGAGCAGTTAATTATGTGATTAAATTGTGATAGTGATTAAATGTGTATACAGTAATGTTCAGGTTATCTTCCCCATTCGTAGATCATCAGTTTTTGCTTGTAAACAGTGACATGTTTGAGGTTCTCTGCACGTGACTTTCTCATGTATGACTGACTGTAATGGAAGTACTACAGCTCTTTCAACACCACC
>JANRGW010028257.1:0-18049 GCA_024733675.1 Psilopsiagon aymara
TTAGATTGGATATAAGGAAGAAATTCTTTACTGTGAGGGTGGTGAGGCACTGGAATGGGTTGCCCAGGGAAGTTGTGGATGCTCTATTGCTGGCAGTTCTCAAGGCCAGGTTGGACGTAGCCTTGGGTGGCATGGTTTAGTGTGAGGTGTCCCTGCCCGTGGCAGGGGATTGGAACTGGATGAGCTTAAGGTCCTTTCCAACCCTGACTATTCTGTGATTCTACGATTCTATGATTCTATGAACTGCTGCTGTGCTGGCACTGGATGCTTGGATTGACAAGGGCTTAGACTTGGAGACCATGCAAATACATTTGCAATGCCCAGCCAGCAGTGTAAGGTTAATGACCTGCAGAGATCTATATAAACACTGCAGGACGGTTTGCCAAAAATGTTGGCACGTTTTTGTTGGCCCCACAACCACATGTTAAGATCATAGCTAGGGGCCGATATGTAGAGACAATCCATAGTCCGTGTTGGGAGAAATGGGACTGAAGAACAAGTGAGGTGAGGTGTGACTCCTGCAAGAGTTACTGAAAGGACTGCTAGCTTGATTGGCCATGAAACCCTGGAGAATGAAAAGACTATCTTTTCATTCTATACTATTGTTTCATGGTACCAGCTTAGCCCCCTCCGGTGAGGTCTCTGACTTCTTGTCCGGTTTTCCAGGATAAATATTTTCCACATTGCTTCCAGGCACTGGAGAGCAAAGAAAAAGGTGAAATGCAACTGGGAGAAATACAGTAGCTATAAAGCGCAGCAGGACTTGCCACGTTGGGTGGTCACCCAGCATTACCTGAGACATCAGACTCTGCGGGGAGAAGAACAAGGCTGTCATCCCCTGCGAGTGAGAACAGCGAAACTGATCCTTAGCCATCTCCCAGATGAAACATCCAACTGTATTTTAGGTAGTATTCTGTAGATAACACATATAAAAAAGTAAAATTTAGGTAAATGGACAACTAGAAAGTACAGCTAATTAAAACAGACAGAACACACTTTCCTTTTAAACAAGACTTCCTAGAATTCGATGTATTTTGCCAGATGGGAGTCTCATTATGTGATAGTTTGGTCCTTTGTGTGAATAAACAACTCAGATGTGCAAAAATGTCCTTATGGGTTTCAGTAGTATTTATTAAAGACCATGGAAACTATACACAGCTTATGCCCATGCCTTTCCCAACACACAGTAACACCTTTCTAACTAACAGTAACTACAAATTAAACTGAAGAAATTGGTCAATATTTTCTCTAAGAGATTTTAACAGAGCTGTCTCTCAAGTGCTGCTCTCCAGTGTCAGCTGGAGGTTGCAGTCCAAAGACAGGCAATGAGTCCCCCCGTGACACACTGGAAAGGAGCTCTGTGATGCTCCCTTTTGTGTATGCATGCATATAAACTTTTCCCCTATTTTTATATATATACATATATATATATTAAAAAAAAATGTGTAGGGATATATGTAAATATATATATGTGTGTGTGTATATATATATATATACACACATATATTCCTCTGGTATCTCCAAGTGTAAGCAACACTAATTTTCCCCTGAGCAATACTGGACAATGCACTCTCCACATTTTCAACACTTCTGCGTTCATTTCAGCAGTCACTTTAGTATGACTTACTCCCTTTACCTATTTCCTCTTGTGAACCTGGCCAAGATGAATTTGAGACACTTTCAGGACATTCTTGTATTTAGAGCATTGTTGCTGAGTACTTTGTGAAAATCAGTTTCCTTTGCAAGTTTAGATATTAACACAGAGCTCAAGGTACTAGAAAAACTATCCAGTTATGAAAATCTGGGATGTCTTCTTCAAGTTTGATCCAGCAACAGAATTCACTGAAAATAACATCAACTGTATTAGATACAAACTGCAATTAAAATGCTATTAAAAATGTGTTTGTGTGAGTTTATATGTGTACTGTGAGTATATATATATTACTTAAGTTGTGTATGGCAAGACAACTCTTTAGTTTGGTATTAAATTGCATTTAAAACTTAGTTTTCAGTTAGTTTCATCTGGAACACTCTCTGGTGCTGCTGAAGAGTGCAAAGACATTCAAGAATTTCACTGGGCTTTGTCATGAACTTAAACCTGTGAAACATCTCTATTATCTACTGCATTCAGAAAATAACATTTACCTGCCTATAAAGTCTTCATATAACTTCTTAAAATCAAAGTGCTAAACACCCTTTTGGTTTTTACTAACTTGCAAAGTGGTGGAAAGCTGAATGATTCACTTTGAGCCTTTTTGTGCTCTTTGACTGCATGAGGCAGGTAACTGCCTCGTTTGCTGATATTTGACCAAACACTCTTTTGTAACTGCTTTTTTTTTTTCTCAGTAGACATTGCCAATTTTATTTCTTCAGGCTCCCCTAAAAGCCACTTCATGTGTACTCATGTAAAGAATGCTTGTGCAAATGGCTGGCACAATTCTGCTTTGATTAAGGAGGGAATGGAGATTAGCATAGGAAAGAAACATGCCAGAGAATTATCTGTAAATAAAAGCACATTTAGTACTGTGCTTAAGCTTAAACTGTTCGTGCATCTCAGAAAACAATCACCGTGCTCTTTTTATTGCACTCCTCTTTTAACCCCACAAATTTCTTTCTTTGTATTATAATCAGAATTCTAATGTCTTTTCATCTTGTCATCTGGCCTCTGGAGTTGAGAATGATATAAACGGTATATTGCTGGTAAATGTCATGGGTGCTGACGGGATGTCAGCAGACCACAGCTGAGAGCTCTGGAATTCAAATCAAGAGAGGCTGATCCTTATCTCAAATGATGTGCTGTGAGATTCCTCGCCCCTTCCCAAAGTTGCTCCTGCTGCAGCACACTAGGCTAAGGCTTCCTTAGGATTTTCCTGTGAAGACTGCACACTCTTAGAAATTCAGTTCCGTCAGGATGAGCGTCTCTTATTTGAAGTAAAAAGAAAACCAGGAGGGCAGTTTCTTGTGAACTTTGACTTTTATGTATCGGAGCTTCCTGGTGGTGTTTTATCTACTGCGCATTTAACCTGAGTCTAAATATGCTGGTGTGCTGCCCTGGTTTGAAAGTGGGTTGGAAGCTGCATCACAGAAACACTGAGCGCTATTTTAGGATTAAAACCCTTGAATACCTCAGCTTACAGGTTACAGTAAGATGCTCAGCTAGCAAATCAACACTGAGCAGTTGCATTTGCATAAGGGAGGAAGAGAAGGCACAGCACAGTAAAGGCAGCCTCTAATTTATGAAAAGGAGATCAGATTAATTTTTTTTACAACATTTTTTTTCATTTATGTTTTTATATGTCAATGTAAAAATGTTTCCATGGAGACTGTAAAGGTTTTTATTAAAAGGTCGATAATATACCTCCTACATAATAATTTAAGCAACTTGAGTGAAACCTTATGATCTTGTTTTTCGACATGTTCCAGTTGGCATCTTTCCCCCATTGTAACCTATGCCAGAAAAAATGCTGTGAAACTGTAAAACCTGAGAATATGGCATTGTAGCAGTACATATATATAGATATAAAAATATTAATGTTCGGAGGTAAGAAATACATTAGCACGATAAAAGTTGGCTTGGTGCTGTGGTTACGTAATACTTGGTGCTAACATGTAGCATGTACTGTATATGCTACACCAGCATATTTAGTGATATATAATCCAGTGTTTATCTATATTCAAATTAGAATCTGTATTTTTGCTCTATTCCCTGGAGACATATTATTTAAACAATCTCAGTTGCAAAAAAATAAACATAAGGACTGAAGCTAAAATAACTCTGAGGGATTTTTCCCAGTCCTGATTACACTGCACTCTCTGCTGTCTTAATATATCTTTAATTATTATAACTGATCTGAACACAAAAGGGACAGATTCCACTGCAGAGAGCTGGCTTAGCTCCACACAAATTTCCAGTGAAAGTATGTTCACTTTCATCAGGAGTATACCAGACCCAGCTTTGTATTCTTTCCTGCCCTGTCTCCTTTGGTCCTGTACATTTTGCTGGTCCATGCCAAATTGTGTGAGCCTGAATAAAACCCCTAGCCCTGCTCTGTCAGGATTCGCTGTCTTAACTATTTCTCTGATGTCTCCTGTTACTCAGCTCTCTAGTGAGAAGGCAGAAAAAGCAATAGACCCTGGTTTTGCATCTTTGCTTCCTTTGGTTTACTGACACAATTGTAATGCAAGGCAAGATAGCCAAAGGCTGTTGGCTGCAGCCGAAGGGTATGCTCAGTTTATGCACTCGGCTGATATTACCACTCCTCGAAGAGAATATTTGCCTTGAGCAGTAGCTGAGGACATCATAAAGCGAGCAGGATCTGGAGCAGATGCGAACATGTGCAGCACCCTGCTGTCAATAACATTTCCTTAAACTGCATCTAGTGCCATTCTGAGAATGAAACAAACCACTTTACCTTCCTGAAAGGCAACTTTGCCAGTGTAGGAAACTTTATGGGCATTTGCATAACCTTAATCTTCTGGTGCACATTTGCAGATTCTACACTATTGCTTTCAACAGCCAAGTAGCTAATACAAGCCCTTTTAACTGTGTGCTTTTTGATTAACCAGTAGTATCTGGGAATTATAATTAGTCATGGCCATCCATCCTACGGGGTTGATTAACGGGGAATAAGCTGCACATTTTTTCTTTCTTTTTTACTTCTTTTTTCCTCCTTTCTTTTTCCTTTTCTTTTTTTTTCTTTTTTTTTTTTTTTTTAACTTTAGAGCTTTTCTGTGGTAATTCCACCATTCATTAGGATGGAGAAATTGGCTCCAAACCAAGTACTTCTGCCAAAGCCATTATTTCCATCATCACACTCTGCATCAGTCTGCAGTGCAGCCTTGTAGGAAGACAATGTTCTGTCCCCTTGTGGTTCTTAAGTTATGGGTAAGGAGCTTACATATATTAAAAGGAGGGTCTTCACTTAGTCTCTTAATCTTTATGAGCACTAATAATAGTCAACTCCCTTTCCAAAATTTAGAAACACTTGCTTTCAACATAGAAGGGTTACACGTATTAGAAGATGTCTCAGTTCAATGAGATTAGAAGCTACATGTTTTCTTCCAATGTCTACATAGTTTAGCTTTTAAAAAAGGGCCTCTGTAGCTTTAATGCATATGCTTTCCCTCCTATACTTACATTCTGTATCTTTAAGAGGATAATTGCTGAATTGAAATTTGAGAGTGTTATCTTAATAACCAATTACTCAAATAACTTTGAAATTGGCTTAAATTGGCTCGTCATGCTACATTTACCTGAATCTTTTTATGGGAAAGTTAGGAACGAAAAAAAAAAAAAGAAAAAAAAAAAAAGATAAAAGAAAAGAAAAAAAAAAAACCCTTTGGCAGCCTGATTTGTTTAGCATTGCTGGAGGTTCCTGTTTGCAGCAGGGAGAGTGGCCCTGCATAACCCCAGCATGGACCCCCTGCCCAGCCACCTCCGGTAAGGAGGAGGAATGCGGCAGGAGGCCGGAGTGGCTGGACCCTTCTGCAGGCTGGCTCCCCCGAGGGCCTGCCCAAACACTGCCTGTTGACTTCCAACCCCTGCCTGCTGCAGAGGGGGATTCCGGGATGGGAGGATGGATGGTCGCTGGAGAAATCTGCCTCCTCTTGGCAATGTGTTTGTAGTCAGCAAGCCAATGGTATGCAATGGAGGAACTGGAGATATTTTATAGCTCAGCTTATAATGCTCATTAAAAGTAGTGAAAATCAAGATAATCTTCTTTAAGGATTTTTTATGCTTAGTAATATGGCTGGCACAGGTATAGATATTTATATGGTTCAGCAGTAAAAAGGCAGATGTGACCCTGCATTATGCACTCATGTTCTTTCATCATTTCCTGATGTAAAATAGATGGGAGACTGATAAAACTTCAGTAAACCTGAACACCTTCAGTTAGAACTATTCAGACAGTTGCATTTCACAAACATTTTATACTGGTTTTGAAGAGAGCTCATTTATACTGACAGCAGGATCTCCAGTTGACACAGACTTTCCAATCTGACTCATATGTCTCATAGCTTGAAACTCAGCATTTACCAGTTCAAATTCATCATTTTATGCTGGAACACCTGAGTGTTTTATTCTGCACTTGGAAGCACTGAATACAAGATCATATTGCTTAATAGCCAACATAACGGGCATTGCTGACCGTTAATGGATCGTATTCTCCATGGCCTGGCTGCTGTGAGGTAGAGCAATGTCTGGAATGTGATGGATCTACCAACAGAGCAAAGAATCATTCTGAATCCTCTTTTGTTTTGCTGCCTACAAAATTTCAGACAAAGGGGGTCCACACAGAGGATCTGTGAGAGAATCAAAACTTGCGAGTCAGAATGAAAGTGCTACTTTTTGTGCTCAACATGGACAAGAGGAGACCTATTCCAGAAACCAGAAGTGGAGAGTTTTTCAGGTTGAAGGGAGCCCACTGGATCCTGAATGCCTGGTATCTTTTGCCCGGTGTGCTGCCCTCATATAATGTTAGGAAACAGCACACACTGAGGTTTTGGCATTTTCCTTGATTTTTTAATTGATCTTTTTTATGATAGAGTCTTCCAATTTTGAACAGTTTTCCTCTCCCATTAAATGTTATTCATAAAATTAACCAACTATTTTTTGTTATTATATTATCCTGAATGTTTGACCTTTGGATAATCCTAAAGTGTAACAGCATTTCCCTGCAGTGTTAGTTTCACTGAACATCTCAAAACAGAGGTAGCTCAAAATCAGTGTGATGTTTGAGTTCTCATTTTTCTGAATGCTGTAAGTGATAGGAAGGAATAGGAGGCCTCTCTAAATAGTCCTAATTCATGCTTTAAGTAATATCAAATATATTTGTCCTCCAACTAAACAAGTAGTTTAAACCTATTCCTTGTCCAGTCTTCCCAGTAGAATACCTGATCTATCTTTCAGTGTCTGAGAATACCCAGTGATACAACTAGATCTTAATTTTTCTTTTTCCAAAGTGTAATCTATTCATATCAGCAGACCCAAACTCCGTCAGGTCAGGTAAAATGCCCAAAGCAAGAGTTTCATGATCCAGACAGATTGTTTTTCTTTGATTGGATATGAGGAAGAAATTCTTTACTGTAAGGGTGGTGAGGCACTGGAATGGGTTGCCCAGGGAAGTTGTGAATGTTCCAGCTCTGGCAGTGTTCAAGGCCAGGTTGGATAGAGCCTTGGATGGCATGGTTCAGTGGGAGGTGTCTCTGCCATAGCAGGGGGGTTGGAACTGGGTGAGCTTACGGTCCTTTCCAACCCGAACTATTCTATGATTCTATGATTCAACCTGGGTGAGTATAACAATAGAAATGTCTCCTAGCCTTTTTATTTTCCCCAATCACTTTATCTAATCCTTTCCTTCAGACTTCCCATAATTATCACCAAATTAAATAAACTTTTCAAACTCATTTCAATAGCATTTTAAAATTCAGTTTTCTATTACAGACATATACAGTAATAATATGAGCTCTGCCTCAAAGCTTAATCCCAGCTTTAATATTACACTCAATCTGAAACAAATCAAGTCTTATCTCCCACAAATAATTACTCCACTTCAGCTGATTATCATGCCAAGCTTTCTAGGTCCAAGAAGATAAATTATTAATTTCACCTTTTTGTTCCAAACCTTACCCATAATTTTAATATTAGCTTTGGTAATTTCAAATGTAAATATTATCACATCAACAAAATATAAATGCACATCTTTTGCTATTGCAAGGGTAAAGATCTAGCAGTAAGGTCAACTGAATTTCCTGAAGTCCTGCAACAAACCAAGTTAGCCAACTTACAACCCTTTTGATCCCTCACTCCAGCCTTATCTGAAGAAAAGACACTGAATCTTCTCCCATAATTGACTATAAGAAATTGCTATTTGTTGGTGATGGTCGTTAGCCAAGTTCTCCACATTTATAGGATTCAACCAGGAAATGGAATGTTCGATTTATATCCATCCCAAATACATAGGATTCCTTTTCCTGAATCTTCTGGTCTGACTCTCACCCTTTTGCAGATGTCTGAGCCTCTGCTTGCCCCTTGGCCGCTCTCTGCTCTTGCCGCTATATCTGTGCATGCTACTTTCCTAGAAGACACTGGGAGAGAAAATGGTGTTTTGAGAGGGAGATATTTTGGGCTTTCCAAAGTTCACTTCTCTAACGATTTTCTGACGCTCTCTGGCTTAGGAATTGAGAAAAAATTTATTTTTCCTGAATAGTTATTTTTTTAATTTATTTTTAGTAGAAAGCAGGCTTTGTATTGTATACCTGTAATTGAAGAGGGGAAATCTGAGATTTCTGCAGGCATTTAAGGCATATGTATAGGATTTAAGTGAATATAGATTCAAGTGCATAAATGACAAATGAAACACCAGCCACAGAGTATTATTTATTTCTGTCCGCAGAGGAATAACCATATTTTGCTCTACTCTGAAGCTTGTTTGAGACCCTGATCCTGTAGCGAAACCTGTGACAGGTCTTAGATATGAAGCTACAATGATGTGGCTGGTGGAGAAAAGTTTCTTCTTGTATCTCCTGTCCTAGATTGGGCGTGCTCCGGGAAATCCTGCTCTGGAGCAGGAGCCCTCTCAGCTTCAGACAGATAGCACATTCATAGCAGTTCATCAGGTCTCATCATCTGTAACACAGGGAGCTAAATTCCTGCTGGAAACACCGAGTTTAATAACAGCCTACAGGGCTTCAGAACAAGTCATGTGTTTTTAGAAACCCACGAATAACCAGGAACACACATAACAGAAGCTCAAATCACAAGGGCTTCCAAGGAAATTGATCAGCTGCTGACTACACAGATGCGATGCCTTCACACAGATGCTGGGAAAAAATGCTCATGCAAGAGTGTTGGACGCGGGTCAGACACCAATTATCTTCTCATGCTTCTTGAGGTTGCTTCTTTTTGGCCAGTCTGTTAGACATTGACAATAGAAAAGACTACTTTTATCATCAACCAGGGTCACAAGCTTCTGAGTACCTATTTCAGCTGGCCTTGCTCAGCCCTCAATGTCCTCCTAAGCCGCTCATTGAAAAAGTGGAATTGCCACAGCAGCCTGTGTGCACCTCTGACTAGGGATACAGATTTAATAAATCCCAAGTATTGATCAAAACTGCAGCATAAAATGCCATTTATTAATCTCCCTTGCTCAGCAATAATGTTTGTTGGAAAAAATATGCAGAATTTGCATGTGAACCTTCCCTAATGGGCCCAATTTTTTACCCCAGAGATCTGCAGGCAGGACTAGTGCCTCCAAAGAGGTTTCTGCATGAGATAGGTGTCTCCTCCAGCCAAGACCCCGAGGACATGATTATGGTGCAGTTTCAGTTAAATAAAATTGATAAATTCTCTTGTCCACATAAAAGAAGTCCATACCCCATTTAGCAGTGCAATTTGCCTACCTACCGTCACTAACATAAATCTCCTTTATTAACTGACTAATCTTCCTTCCTTCCCTCTTTTTCCTTCAGTCATACTTTCTTTAACTCTCTTTATATTAAGCATAAAGTACAAACCACAAAACCCCACTTCATTCTTTCTCCTCTCCCTAACTGCAAAAACAATGGTCTTTCATGAGAGCCAGGGCATTTTTCAAAGAGTGGCTACTTTTTTTCCTTACTCAACCATCCACTGAACGTTTCTGCTGCCAGGTGTGGGGCTGGTCCTCCTCACCATGAGAAAGATTTGCTCTTGAAATATTTCCCATCCAATTAGAAGCAGGAAATACTGGAAATCTTACTAAAAAATAAAGCTTTTCCTCAAACATTTTCCATTCCAGCTTTTCAGACCCAAGGGGCTCTGGGAGCTGAGGCTGGATAACCATCTGAACCATCATTCAAGCTGCAGCCAACTCTGTGTCCATTGTGCCTTGGCCACCTCTGGCCCACCTGCCTGCATCATTGCCACCTGCCTTCCCCTGCCTCCACGGGTGCAAATTAGACTTCCTGCAAGACTGTGGAAAGAGAAGTAAAGGGTTAAAAGAAACCTTATAAGCCTGCCTGGAAGAAGTACAAGGCATACAAGTCTTATGTAAATGTGCAATAAAAATGAGGAAAGGAAAAAAAATAATAATAACTTGAAGATGAGGGTGCTGTTTTTATTCCCAGAGTGGGCTAATAATTAGGGTGAGAATGTCATGCAATGAATTTAAAGCATCTCGTATTTGCTGTAGCCTTTGTTACTGTTTTTGCCTCCTATTGGATTAACTTCCCTTCTAACCAATACAATATTTTTCAGCAATAAAGCATTCACTCAATATTCCTTTTCATAAAACCCTCCATGGCTGTAAGAAAACATAATTGGATGTGCACTATACAGCTTGAGCTTCATAAACATTAAGTCCAACAACATGTTATAAATAATAGTGATACAGAAGATTAGCTCTATTAACCTCCTAACTGAGCTGGAAGCATTAGTCTCTTCCAGAAGAACTACTGCTCCGCAATGCTGTGCAAAACTCTTAGTGTCTGCCTTTAATTTCCACCGTCTCTGCCATTCCCACATCTGCCTTACAGACCTTCCATGCTTCTGGTCCTTGCTAGGTCAAAATGCACAGTGGCAGATTGGCATATTGAGCTATTAATACATTGCTATATGCGTTACAGATGTTGCACAAATGAACGGCGCTCTATCACTGTTCCTTGACACGGGGGCCCCAGGGGTGGGAGGCTGAGACCCAGATCTGTCTACAACCTGCCTACTCTGGCAACAAAAAAAAGAGAAAGGGGATAAAAAAAAGGAGAAAAGGAGAGTTGCCCCTTATTGCAGAATCACATTCCAGCTTGCAGAGTCAATTTTTCAGATGTTCTTGCATTCCTGTTCCTTGTTCCTTCACTCAGACCTCATCTGGCCGCGGTGAAAAATGATGTGACGCAGTTTTTTATTCTGCACTTGACACCCTTATGGAAGGCAACGTGGCTCATTGATTCCAAACTCCTCAAAGGTCAAGGCACTAGGAACAAAGATTTTTTGGAAGCAGCCCAGGAAAAACTTTAAACTTGGACTCTGTATACCCAGAAAAACAGAACTGTTAATTGTTACCCCTTCTGTCGCTATTAAGTCTCATATGAACATTGAACATATGCTCCGTGATCATGTACTTTTATATTAAAATGTTATTGAGTCACCAGGTGAAATGTGTATTAAATGCACAGCTGAAAATAGACAGTAGGTTTAAAATTTGACAGCAAACAGCTGTAGGATTTCTAAAACTTAATTTAAATAATGTAACCAATAGGTTACACTACAATTTCAACTTTCCCCAAACAAATTCATATGAAAAAAGATATTAATTTATTTGGGATTAGTTCAGCTAAAGGACAGATTTTTCTCTGTCATCTCTAAAACAAAGATAAAAAAGGAAAAAAAGAATTTGAGATGTTTCAAGAAGTGCAAAACATATTTTTTGGGTTAGCACACCAAAAAATCATGTGCTTTCTCCCCCTCTCTCTTTCTCCAGTGAAGATTAGTAATGATTACTCACTCCCCTGTTTACTCATGCTGCAGCTGTACAGGTTTTGAAATGCTAATATGTGAATTATGGGCTCATTTTATCATAAAATGGGAGAATGGGTTATATCCAAACAAAATACAGGGTAAGGAGAGAACTTGAGTTTTTCCAAATAAATACACATAAAACATGCTACATAGCAATGTAGCCTAGCATGGAATAAAACCATGAAGAGAAAACATGAAAGCTTGAATTTGAGCCATGAACTCAGTCCCTCCAGCTGGAGCTTCACAGGAGCCTGGGTTTAGCTGTGCCACCTTCAAATGCTGTCAAAGCCATTCTCCACCCAGAGTCACTCTTTGGAGTTCAGAGTCACTCTTCGGTCAAATACCCACCTCTTTGTGGCCACCAGACTGCAGATGCCATCCCAGCCCTCATGCAGGATGGAAAGCAAGTCTTATGGTCCTTTCCATGTCCAGGAAACCTTGCAAGAAAAGGGGTTCCCATCACAGAGAATGAATTAGTAGTTAACGCATATCTGCCAAACTGGGTTTTGTGACATGGGAAACACCAGTGATTAGAAGATGCCTACATCTATTTATCATAAATTAATCACTAAATTCATTAGGTTATAAAAGTGGGTGTTAAAACTACACACCGCCATGGTGCAGCTGTGTTTGCTGAGTGCAGGAGCTCCCAGCACCATCAGCAGCAGAGACTCTTCAAAAGTACCAGTTCCCATCAAAAATCAGTAGGATAAAAGGACACTCTCAGCTCTCCACATATGGCAGTGTATCCCTTATTTTCATTTTCCTCTTTTTTACTTGGTTAATCATTTCTCTACACAGCTAGTGACTCTAAGTAGATGGACACATCATTTTCATAGAATCATAGGATCCTATAATTGTTTGGATTGGAAGGAATCTTAAAGCTCATCCAGCACCAACCCCCTGCCATGGGCAAGGGCACCTTCCACTAGAGCAGGTTGCTCCAACCCCCATCCAACCTATGTCTCTTAAAGTGAATTTTCCATGGTAACCATGCTTGTTACCATGCTTGAAGGGGACCTTCTCTCCTCATCTTATTATTTCACAGTGAAGTTTTTAACAGTGTCATAAGGGAAAATAGTCTTCCTAAAGTGAATTCCTAAATTTGGAATCCTGAAGTCATACTGAAACATGTTTTATATTCATTCTTTCCTTTCATTGTGCAGGATTGCTCTGGATTGACTGAACAAAATCAAAAGATTATATTGACATTTTAAAAGGAAAATTATGAAAATCTCCATGGATTGTATAAAAAAAGGGTCTTTTATACAATTTGGTTGTGACCTAGTCTCCAGCAGGTCTTCTGTTTGATTGTATAGGTGTTATTAACATTTTAATGATTTATTTCTTTGTATTTATAGAAATCTTTTCACAGGGAACTCAGGAAATAATCTCAGAATATGCAGAATTTAATTTCAGTGTGTTTAGTAACTAAAAACAGATTCTTCCCAGCTAATCTTCAATTTGTAGGGATTCTGTTGAACACATACTGAAAAATATATATATCTGATCACAAGGTGGAAACCAAAAAACTTTTCTTTGTATACAGAAGGGTATTATTCTGACTTGTTTCCTGTTCTTGAGGAAAGGGCACACTTGTCCTTTATTTGTTCTGGGTTTTGTTCATGGTCAGAGATAAGAATTGTCTTAAGCTAATGGAAGACATACTTAGAGTCAATATGTAAAACCCAATATACATGTTGGTATTTTCAGCTTCCCTTTGGCTTTTTTCAGGCACATAATAAATCCCTATAACATCTATGAAGCTGCATAAATTCCCTGTTGTTATTTATCCTATCTATCTATCTGTCTGTCTATCTGCCTGCTGTTTCCTATCACTGCTGATGCCCTGCCATTGTTCACACACAGGAGAGTGATTTGGGAATTCTTTCAAGAACCATATCTGTTGCTCACCAAAGCAATCTGCTGGCTGGTGTGGAGAGGGGCTCTAGCCAAGGGGACCTGCCCCCTGGCCTGAAGCTTTCCCTACTTAATCAAGAGGCCTCTTCTCCTTAATGATTAACCATCATTTACCTATTTTTAATTTCTTCATAGAATCCCAGACTGGTTTTTGTTGGAAGGGACCTTAAAGCTCAGCCAGCTCTAACCCGTGCCCCAGGCAGGGGCACCCTCCACTAGAGCAGCTTGCTCCAAGCCCTATCCAACCTGACCGTGAAAACTTCCAGTTTCTTCAAGATGTGATTTCCTCTTATTATTTTTTTTTTCTTTAAAATAACCCCAACAATCTATTACTGAATTATGGAGAACACAGATTTTCAATGTTCTTTGTGGTCTACTCCCACCTTTTTCCCTGGTGTGACTTTAGCAGGTTGTTAAGCACCTTGGCTGGGTTTTCTTAGGATAATTGTAAAGCTCCTGTGAAGAAGAGGTGAAACCCCACCTTTGGCATCTTCAGTGCTCACACAAAAGCCTTGAGATTCTATCAAGTTGAACTGATCACTCTTAAAAGGGCAACATTTAAAATCCTGTATAACAGACTTTCCCGTCCTGGGATATTTCGTCTCATGTGACAGGTAAATCAGATATAGAAAACTACACTTATTAATTATCATATGATAGGTCCTTATTACCAGATTACCTTTAATCCACAAGCCAGGCCTGCACAGAGAACATACCTTTTTTCCCCCCTCTTTATGCTTTGAATGATGATTTGCCAACTTTCTTTGATATCTGCAGTCATATAGAAGGTGGCTGGGGGAGGCAGAAAGGCAATACTACCTTAGGGTTTTTGCTCACAGGCAGGGGTACATGGTAGATAAGCCAAAATTGTTTGCACTCCTAAATGGAAAATGTATTAAAGAAAATTGCAGCCATTGCATATCGCCTGTGCATGGGGCAAAAACCTCCATAAATACATATCCCAAGAAGACAGATTTCTGTCAAATATCATCTGGAAATGGTGTGTGGTATGGGAATCAGGGCCCCATTAGAGATGCTGAGGTTTCTCTCAAGAAGGGCAGTCCTCCAATATGTGGAAATTAATGGGAGATGAGCTTGTATGTGCAGGTAAAATCCTCCAAAAACACTACTGTGTGGGCAACTCCAGCAAACTGTACTGGGAGTTGTTCTTCATGCTCCAAAGTCTCCCTGCTTAATGCCGAACAGTTGCAGTTTGAACACCTCTTATGTTATTATTACTGCGCTATATGAATTATTAAGTGATAAGTCAAACATAGTATAGAAGATATACTACTTTATAGTATCCACTGATACATTTTATATATATATATATTCAAGTTAAGATAACTAAACTGGATTTGTTGGCCAATTTTTATAATGGCATTTTGTTGATGCTTCAAAACAGAAGTAACTGGTTTCTCTGTGTTACAATTGCTAAAAATTTATAAAAACTAAAAACAATCATTCTAGAAAGCAGAGGTAGAAATAAAATATGAGAACTTTAATGCCAGAACCTGTTTTCAGTTTTTTTTCCTTAATATGCCTCCTAGGATTAGTAAGTGTATGTTTATCCTACTGGGAGTCCATGGAATATAGATTCCCATTTCCAGAATGGATAGTTCTTAAAGGCAGCAGGAACGGAGAGCAGTTTGGGAACATCATTTCAGAGGTGCTCTACAGTGGACAGTTTTTAATGTTGAAATAACTTACAAATAGTTATCCTGAAACCAGCAGTATAAAACCAGCCAACCAATAGGTATATGAGAACTCAGTGCTATCTGGGGCATAATTGTGCTGCAAAGGGCCAAAACCTGATTTTAGTAAGGGGGAAAAAAGCCTTCATGAAATATGAAGCTACTCAGTGAAGGGCATGATCCTAAATTTGGATGTTTTAGCCATAAAGAAACCCAACTGGTTTATACAAGAAAGAGCTTCAGGCTACACCACCTGACTCAAATCCAAAATACTGGTCTGGAAAGAAGCAATACTGACTACACTTTTCTCTTCAACCTGCAGCAGTGGCTCTGAATAACGGCTGAACTGTCTCAAAGAGAATCTGGGTTTCTCACACAGTTCTGCATATCAGTCCATTTAGAACTTAAATGACTGATTTTCTGATGAAGTCCATGGGGACAAATTATATGAGAAAGAAATAAATTTATAAAACATTATTTTGAGAAGGTATCTTTTTTGCTCCCTTTCTTTTCTTTTTTACAATTTGTTTTATAATTTGCCTTGTCTTCTGTGGTCCTTCTGCAAACAACCGTCCAGCCCCATGCCAAGCACCTCTGAGCTGTATCATCAGCTAGATTGTAAAAGACCTTTAAGATCATCAAGTCCAACCATTATCTCAGAACTGCAAAGACCACCACTAAATCACTGTCTCCTACTGCTGGGTGTGCAGGGCAGCTGCACCGATGGAGATGAGACATACCAGAAAGTTGCAAGCACCTTACGCTCTTCCTCTTTCTGCTGTGATATTGGGATTGTCTACAGATGAATACTCTTCCTTGCAGCTCCCATAACAGCTACCATTGGCTGGGCAAGGAGATTAACACAGAAGAAAGAAAGAAATAAAAACAGCAGACCTGGGAATATATTCCATTAAGCATTCTATTGTACTTGCCCCCAAATTATATTCTTGGGAATTTACTCAGCATTTTATTACTTGCTGTATTTAAAAATATATACTTCATCCAACTCTTCTTTACACAGTGGTGCTGCTGAACTCTTAGCATATTTTATGTGTTCAAATAAACTTGAGAGTATGGCTTGCAATGCTAAAGAAAAGGTAGCAATTTACTGGCAGAGCTCGATTTCACACTTGTAGTCTTTACACAGAGACTGACGTTGTTCAGTTTACTAATTGTAGACCTAATAACTTTTCCAAAGAGCACAAAAGTCTTATTTTACATCTGTGCTAAGACTTAAACCAAGACATAATATCACAAGTGGCTGTAAGCAGTGAGAGTCCAAGGTCCACAGGCATGACTAATTCTAAGAATTTCAGTACCTAAACAAAAATGGTTATAAAGCATGTAATTACCCATAGTTCAGTCCAATCTGGTGAGGAGACGGGTAAGGATGTTGACAGCCAGATGTCTTCAGGACTCCAGTTCTAGCATCTTCAACCTCTCTAGCAAAAGTTTTCATGGGCCCTTCCTTTCTCCAATAGAAAATCTGAGGTTAGAAAAGTGTCATCTGCATTTTCTTTTAAAACTGTTTGTCAATGAGTGTGTATTTCTAAGTGTTCTTTAAAGAATTAGGGAAAAGCCACCTTTTGCCTATGATGGTCATTCTCCTGGACACCTGCTTAGCTGAGCGCAATTCCAAATGGGCTTATCAGCCACTCCGTGGTTTTATCAGAAACATGATAAAATACTGGCTTTTTTGGGGATTGCTGCTTGCAACGATGTTTTGCCTGGGAAAGAGGGGCCCTGTGGTCACCCCTGAAAGCCAGGCCTGGGCGTCACACCAGGCATGCTCACGTCTTATGCAGACATAGCCCACAACCCAAGTTGGCTGAGCCAAGCCAGAATAGTTAAACTTGTCGCCATCTCAGAATTAGGAAAGTGAATTTAATCCTGGGCTGTCAGCTCAAATTTTCCCCACAGTTTTATGGAACAGCCTTATTTTCCCATAGGAAAAAAAAAACTATGGGCTTCTAGCAAACCTTGGGAAGGAGTTATTTTGTTTGCTTTTGCAAGACAATCAACAAACCAAACTATGTAGGCTTGTCATTAATTGTGAAACTTTTCCTATCATGCATTTTCCAGCTCCAGAGAAGCAAGGCCACCTAATTTGAAATGTGAGAGTTTGCAGGCTTTGTCGTTTGGATATCATTAAGCTCTTCATAGATGTTTTAAGCTAACTGCCACTGTTGCTGTAAATTGACATAAGCCCTATGGAAACCCCTTAGATATGAAGGAAACTTTCCATTGACTCCACTTGGTGTTGTCTCCATGCCAGCAGCAGGATGGTTTATCAATACAAAGGGACAAGAGAGAGCAAGAGGAAAAATTCTCTGGTTTTCCTTTATCACAGAGCTCATCTGAGAGCTGGGGACTGTGGTTAGACACAGAACAACCAAACAACTACTAAAGGTTGAGAAAACAAAGCCATGAACCACACGCATGATTTTTTCCCCTCTTGCATAGACTGGATGAATGTAAAGATTGTTTTGGCCACATGACTATGTTTTAAGGCAAAAACGAGTTATATCGCTAGCATGACTGTGTGCTGGGGCATGGTAGGAAGAGAGCTTGTACCAGCACTGAAAAACACAGCAAAGACTTGTCAGGCTGCTTGCAAAGCAGGATCATTGTGGATACTGCTTTAAACAGAGGATGTGCCAGCTGATCATAGAATCATCATAGAATGATTAGGGTTGGAATGGACCTTCTAAGGTCATTCAGTCCCACCCTCCTGAAATGAGAAAGGACATCTCGAAGAGGATCAGTTGAGGTGACCTTTTCCTCTGTTTCACCTGAGAAAGCTGGGCTTGTTCAACCTGAAGGAGAGAAGGCTCCTTAAGGGGAGTCCTTAGAGCAGCTATAGTGCCTGAAGGGGCTGCAGGGAACCTGGAGAGGGGCTTTGGACATGGGATGGAGGGACAGGACAGGGGAATGGCTT
>JANRGW010028258.1:0-28598 GCA_024733675.1 Psilopsiagon aymara
AAGGAAAGGAAAGGAAAGGAAAGGAAAGGAAAGGAAAGGAAAGGAAAGGAAAGGAAAGGAAAGGAAAGGGGAAAGGGAAAGGAAAAAGGAAAAGGAAAAGGAAAAAGGAAATGGAAAAGGATAGTGAAAGGGAAAGGGAGATGGAGAGGGAAAGGAGACTTTATAGGAAATTATAGAGTTCAATGTTGCATGACATCATGGACAATATCTGTGTTACCTGATCTTCATTTAAGCCATTAGCGTTTGCTCTTGCAAAGCAAATGTCAACCTAGAACACTAAGAACTGAACAAAATTTTCTATTGAACTTACCTTCAGATTGTGTTGCTTCGTATTCCTCTGATATTCTTAATTGAGATTTTTACTACTCAAATATGCTTTCTTCCAGTCTGCTTTCTTTTAGTCTTCTTTTTTCCTGCTTCCCACTTTCCTCTTAGATGTGTTGCTATGGGGGATGGAAAGTGAGGAAGAATCAATATTAGAAAAACACCAGTGGAAAAAATATTAAGTGGTTGATACCCTTGTTTATTTGTTTTTCAGCAACAACTCAGAGATGTGACACTGCACATCACAGCTTAAAGACACAAGCAAGCCCCAAACCATCCTTTAAACACAAAAGGAGAAGAAACAGATGCAGTAATTTCATTTAATCATCACAAAATGCTCAAGCACTGGAGAGATGTATGTTAATAACTGTGTGGCTGGTAAAGTAGATACCACACACTGAGCACCAGCTTACAATATTCTCTGGGTGAGGTTTTCAGGGCAAAGAGTGGGTATGTTACAAAAAGCCTTTACCTTATGGTTACTTCTTTTATATTTAAAAAGCTACTTCTTATTGGTTCCCTTCCTTGTAATGTGGAATCAATGTCTTTTTTGCCTTTGAACCTTTGGGTAAGCACTCTTGGTGCTGCATTGGTCATCTTTCCCCTCACAGGAACAGGACCAAAGGGCATAGAGAGTCACCAAGGATATGCTTTCTCTTCAAAGGAAGCATTTTACACACCTAGTCCTCTTTAACAAGCAAGAGATGTGTTTTTATTTCACTGCCTATTTGACTAGGCACTAATTCATAGTACATCCCTTCTCCTCACTCACCCCTGTATACAGAGTGTGACAGATTTATTGGGCCAGGTCTTCACTTGGTGTAAATTGGCATCACTACACTGATTCCTGTGGGCCTCTGTTGATTTAAGCCAGCTGAGGATCTGGTCCATTTTCATGATATTTGAACATAAATCCTTGGATCTCCTTTTTCCATTCATAGGCTTTTCCTGTTGTGCCTTTGAGAAGAAAATGAAAATGAGTTATGGGGCTGTCACCAGACCAGGGAAGAATTTGCTTTTCTTTCTTTGTGACTAGGGTCTCTCCTATTTATTTCCATGGCAGATCCCACACAAGGTTCTCCAAAACTTGTTGCCATGGCCTCCTGAGGATGTCAGCTCCTGTTGCAGACTGAAACATTAGCAGAGGAAGTTATTAGCCATTCCCTTTACATACTGTCTTTCTTTATAGCAGAATTATTAGAGGAATTAATGTTGGTCATCAAAAGAAATAATGAGTTTTAGATAGTGAAAATGAAACTGACAGATCCAAAAGAAATCTGATATCAGCAGAGGGGTCCACAGAGAAGAAGAACAAAAAGGAAGAGGAAGAAGCACAAGAGCAAAAACAGCAAAGAAAGAACCAAAGGAAGGGGGAGAAGAATAATAAAAAAACCCCAACCTGCGAAGTTTTCTTGGTGCTGTCTTTCTTGGTTTATAATTGATGAACCTTTGTTACAGCTTCTCTTGGTAAGAAAAAAAAAATAATTCTGATTATTCCTAATATAGAAATATTTCTTTTTTTTCCTTCATTCTACTGATAGAATAAAAGCTGAAAGGAGTTAACAATTAATGTGAAGATCTTACCGATACTTATCCATCTGCTTTCAACAGTTTAAGTAACTGATTTCCTTGGCTTGAGCCCATGCAGACTTCTTTTAATATGCAGTGTCTCTAGTTTATTTGGTTGATTCCAGCCTGTCTGAAGTTTCAGGAAGTAGAGGTAGTTAAGTAAGCAATGCTATCATACTGAGATCCTCATATGAGTTCCTGCTTCGTCACATACCTTTTGTATGGTCATGACTAATCTACTACCTCTCTCTGTTTTGAGTTTCATTTTGTCTATAATTTCATGGCACTTTGCTGCCTTCTAGGAAAGTGGTACAAAAATAAGCTAGGAGTGTACATGTACCACAGGGGTGCTGGAGTTCAGAATGTTTGATAGAATCAGCAATGACAATTGCACTTCTGAACAATAGGTGCAATTTGATGTTCTTCTGGTAGACTTTTTTTTCTCTTCCTTTTTTTGCAGTATTTAGAGATAAGATCTCTAGACTGTATCGTAGTATTTGACTAGGAACATCTTAGGGGTTAATGTGGAGTCCAACTATGGTAATGGAAGAGTCTCAGTGAAAATAGCAATACAAGTTATTTTTGTTTAAAGTGCAATATTTTTGTATGAACTTGAGGTGCTACACTCACTGTCTCAAACTTCTACATACTTACTCACTTTAGTTTGGCACTAGGAACATTTCAAGAAGTGGAACATTAAATTTTTTGCTCTTCCAAATTTGGGATGATACAAATTCCTCCAGGAGGGCTCTCCATATGTGGCTATCTCTTTCTATGCAACCTTTAACAGCCTCTACTTAGTGTTCAGCTGAAAAAAATGTCATGCTGTTAAATTGTTAATCAGAGACTACATATTTGTAGATCTTGGTGGTCCTGTCTGCCTTGGAGAGACAGGAATACAGTGCAATTTGTCTAAATATATGAACCTTGAACCAAGTTTATACAAATTTGTGTCCATGGCATTACAGACAGAGACAGTACTCTCTCTTCCATGATCATGGGTCTCTATTACAGTTTCATAGTTCTGCAGACTAATTCAAAAAGGACATTACTGAAACTTGAGGAGGGGTTATTTTCTTTTTTTTTTTTTTTTATTTTTAGATCCCCATCACAAGCTATCAAATATTTCTGAACACACTAAATGATGTAAATTTGTGTGACGTCCTCCTGGGAGTCACTTACCTTGTATCACAGATGGTCTCCTGGGAGATGTGGATCTCAGCTGCAATCCTCTGAAGAAAAGCTAAGTCATCCTCTACCTTAGACAAACTGTGATCAAGACACTCCATCATATAAAGAGAAAGAATCTCAGGACACCTGATACGAGCTGCATAGAATAATGAAATATGGAATTGCAAAGTAACTAATGTAAATGATAAAAAATGCACTCTTAAGACTGTTTGATTCCTCCCTTTGAAGGTTTCAAATGAATAGAGATAAAAGCTTGTTGGGAAAGTCTATATTTTAGTGTGACTGCTTTTGAAAAATAGGTATTTTATTTTCCTTTTCATCAAAAATCTTCAGAATTCTTGTTTGCTGTACTTTATGGAAAAAAATACATAAACCTGCAATCTTTTTCAATGATCTGGAAATGAACAAGTAAAAATAGGGTTGGGGAAGCAAAAATCATTATTTTGATAAAATAAAAAAAAAAAAAAGGTTTAGTGTTCTTTTTATAAGTATTGGACTTGTAAGTAACATTTTAAGAATTTTATTTTTTTAGAGCATAAAGTTTTGAGAGAAATTTATTTTACTTTATCAAATGGATCTTAATAGCCCTAAAGAATACTGTGAATAAAGAAAAAGAGAAAAAAAAATATCTCTCTCATTGGTCTATTTCAAATTATAGCAAACATATTTGCATGACCATAGATCAGTTTGGCACACTCCTTCCTATGGTAAGGCAATGACCATCAGTCAAGAGGAATTCAGACCTTTTGACTATGTTCCCTTTTTCAATCCCCAAGTTAAGACATGTGTGCAAATGCTATCATTGCATTTCAGAAGAATGTGTAGTGCACAAGCAAGAACTATGTTGATGGCTACACAGTTCTTTACCTTTGATAGCGCTATTTCCATTGCATTTTAATTATTACTTTTCATAGAAGCTTTTCATTGGATGTCTTACTGACATGTTGGCTTAACTGGCAAACTATGATATTTTTTCATGTTTGGTAGGAGCTGAGATCATCAAACAAGGCTAGCACTGACTTCTGATTTACTTCAAGGTATATGATAAGTTATTATGATGTGTCACTTAATCACACTCAAGTGTGTTAATATTTTGTGACATGCCATAAATGATAAGGTGCTGTAACTCAGAAGTTACCTTCTGTTACAACTGTCAAGCAGGACATGAAATCTGGTCCTACTGGTAAGATTTACTTCTCTAGCTACCTAATTTAGGACCAAGAATTCAACATGCTGTTGCTGTGCTATCCCGGGCAAGTATGATGGTAACAGAGCAGAAGTTCAGGAAATCTTGTTCAATTCCTTTACACATCAGCTGTGAGTTTAGCCACTGAATCTGAGTGTGCTGTTCTATGCACCATTTTCCTTCACCATTTAGAAGATCAAGAAAGGTCTGCTCCCATATAGTCCTCTTGAAATCAATGAGTTACAGATCTCCCTGACATCAACAATGTCAATGTGGCAAAGGAGTACAGCCAAACACAATATTATATCTCTACACATAAAGGGAAGCAGAAAAAGTCTTTAAAATGAAACTGCTACAGAAGGGTATAAAGAAAACCATTATTCTTACCCTCAGTACAAAAACGATGGAACAAACAATAACACTGGAGTAAATATATATTTTTGTCCATGAGTAATATAGCAACCCTATGCATCTCCTTCACAGAGTATAATAGGAACCAAAAATATACAACAGCTACAAAATAATTTTATTAATTTCTGAAAAACACATTAGTTGATAATGTAAAATTGTTTATGAGTGGCACTGTAAGTCTTATTAACAAGACCTAATTTCTACAGATTTGCAAGGCAACTTGAGTCAATGACAATGGCTGATCTAATTACTGGGTGCTAAACCAGTA
The DNA here is from genome assembly GCA_024733675.1 of Psilopsiagon aymara. NCBI lineage: Eukaryota > Metazoa > Chordata > Aves > Psittaciformes > Psittacidae > Psilopsiagon > Psilopsiagon aymara. The sequence goes on from JANRGW010028258.1 coordinate 4,950, forward strand.
AGATTAAGATAGAAGTTCATTTTCCTCTAAAAACATCATATTTGCTGGATCAGAGGACTGAGGGTACATGACATACTAATGCTCTGAAATGAGAGATTACCAGAGTTTGTATGATCCCAGGGTCATGAGTATCTTTTGGATACAATTTTAGCTCATTGCATTAGAAAATTTTTAAGTACATGCCAGTTATACGGAACAGAAATTATAAACTCTGTGGGAAAGAAATGGTCTCTGACTCTTCCAAAGTCTACTCTAGTAAGAAAACAGAAGCAGTGAAACTACTAAAAATGACTCTTTTAGTCAGCTGTTCCTACCCAGACAAAAGACTGACATAGAAAAGACAAATATTTTTAATCTGAACAAACCTTAATCTCAGAAATTAAGGAGTCCAATAAAAAACAACCTATACCTGTGACTGTGGAGAAGATGCTGACTCTTTAAATCAATTGCCAAATTTCAGAGGGAGGGGAAGGATGTGATTAACATAAGAAAATGAATCTTGGGGAAAGTCATGGGTTCATCTTTACTAAAACAAACAAAAATATATCCTAAAATATCTTAGAGCATCAAACAAGATTTTCTTTGTTCTTCTTCAGTAAAACAGGGATGGTGAGAAATCCCACCTTTCTTGGATGGATTGCTAAGATTTGGCACTGTTCAGGTAGTTTAGCAGTGAATTCCAGGCAAGTTCCTCTGGTGGAAATCCCTGTACTACCCTAAGCTTCGAATGTCCCGCCATTACCTCTGTGGCTGAGTAAGGGAAGATGTGACTTGAGTAATCAAGTACTTGTAAGTTCAGTTCAGTTCAGCAAGCCCATTTTGGCTTGCTGAGATGGACAATTTGATCAACCTACATAGCAGCCCTAGTACAAGGAAGCTTCTGTAAAGATGGACATGTGTTCTAACTTTTACATGTGGCTTTTAACCTTGCTATAAGTCAAAGAGAAGTTCCAAGGCTGTATGTTTTCCTGAGACTGTCAAGGCACTAGGATATCATTCCACATTTTCTTGTCTACACCCATCTCTCTTCCAAATACATAAAGAATAATAGAAGGAGGTCAGGGGCCAATTATCCTAATTAGTCACCAAGGTCAGAACAAGAAGTAATGGGATGAAGCTGCAACAAAGAGGAAATTTAAGTTAATAATTAAGACAAACTTTATAACTATTAGGATAGCTAGAGCCATGGAACAAACTGCCAAGGGAGGTCACAAAACCACTTTCACTTAGAAGCCTTCAAGGGCGGACTTATAATCAGTATAACAGTAATGGCTTAAGGAAAATGAATTCAGTCTTGCTGTGAAGCACAAGCACAAGATATGACAGCCACTATGGTCTCCACTACAGCCCTAATGATTCAGTGCTGAATCTATGAAATAAAAAAATATCTGTTCTAATAGAAAAGAAGGTTGAGGAGAGAAAAGTGTTGATGTATATCTTGGACCAATACTCTGCTAATGTTCTCAGGATATCTAACTGGGTGATACTGTACCTGAAAGATTTTAAAGAATATCAACAGTAATTTAACCCAATATTTATCACTTTTATTCAAGCATCTCAAACCCCATTGCAAGTGTTGTGGAACTCAATTAACCTACCAAGATTCACAACAGGAACATGTTGTGCTCAGGTTTTTCTTGTGACAAAAGCATCTGTATCATGAGACTTGAGGATTTTTTTTTTAAATCATAATAAATAGCTTTAAGCAGTGCCAAATTCTGGACTAAGTTGAAAAGATTCAGCCTATCAGGGAAAATAGGTATTACCTGAAAGGCAGATAGACAATTAATAGTTCATCCCTTAGTCCTCTGGGCCATGTCTGCAGAGTTAGCTGAATTGGGCTTGGTGTAAAATATGTCTGGTGAAAGCCTCACAGTTACTTTTCCAGTTGCTTAAATCTTGGGCCAAACAAGGCATTGCTGACAGTGTAATTTCTTTAGCTCTCTTTATAAAGGAAAACTTATTGCCACAAATTAAGCCCTGGGAGTTCCTTATTTTAATTCCTGCATTGAGTCCAAAATCAATGTTTGAAGAAAAGAAAGAAAAGCAAACCCATTTTAAGAGCACCCAGAGATGTAAAATCTATCATCCCATTTGGTAAATAGCTCCTGTAGTTAATCATCTTACAGTTTAAATCTATGCTTTTTTTTCAGTTTGAATTTCTGTAGCTTTAACAACAGGCCTTTCAACACTGCAACAACTTTGTCCACAATCTTCTTTAGGTAGATACTTACAAACTAATCAAGTCTCTACATGGGGTTTACCTCTGCCAAGTCAAATCAAATATAGTACTGAATTTGTATGGGGACATATAAGAAAAATTATGTCTGAACCCTGATGTGAAAAAGATTTTACAAAGGGAATCTGGAAGAGGAGCACTTATAGTCATGCTTAAAAATTGAGTCACTACACCCTTGCATTGTCCTTTTGTTTGTGTAGTCAGCTTTAATTCTTTTTCTTCCCTGGATTTGTAATAGCACACTTGGTCCCAATTGTTTGCTTACACCCAACTTACCAAACAATCTAGAGAGCTTTAAGTCAGTCATCTATTTTGCTCATTATTTACTGCTATACCCAAATTTGTCATCTGAAAATACTCTCAGTAATGATTTTGTGTTTATTTTTTCTCCCTAGGTTCTTGCTAAAACTAGTTAATAATGATAGGTATGAGCCATGACCTCTCTGGAATTCCACTGAAAGGAGTTTTTAAGGGCTGGTTGTTCATTTAATGTGATATTTTGGGATCCAATGCTCAATATTTTTTTCATCTGTGCAAAGTAAGCTACATTAATAATTAAACCCACCACTACCAATTCCCTCTTCTCCTTCTTACTGAACTGTTCTAAGTTCTCATTGCAAGAATGTTCTTATAATCAGCCAATCATTGACCAGGACTTCGAAGTTTTTGCTTGAGTAACATAACATTAGCTTTCCAGGCTATTATGATGCACTAAAAAGAATTTAGACTACTACTCAATGTTTGATCATAAAAAGCCAGCTATAAGTTTCTTTTATACGGAGGGGGAAAAAAAAGGGGCTATGTGGCAACTATTTTGTACAATTTTCCAGCTTTCCTCAAATGCCTTTGTTTATCCAGAATAAGTCAAATGCAGATGGGAATTAGAAAATTGTCAAAGGACACCTTTATTCTGTTTATTTCATAACAGCATCAAAACCAGGGAGGAAGTAACCAGAAGTAATGGTTCTGGTAAGCACTGAGGGTAGCTATGCAAAGACAAGGTCTGGAAAATATCCCTAGGCCAGAAGAGCCAGAAGTTACTTCCTTGTTTCCATAAAAGTTCTTACCTTCTTACGGTTAGTTCAATTAGACAATTACAGCAAAAGCATGCTGCAACTCCAGGTCAGAAAACAAAAAAGAAATCACATCAAAAAGATAGGTACAGCAAGCCTTTGAACAGAATAAGTATGCCAAACTTGAGAAACCGGACACCAATCAGCAATGTGAGAATTGAATCCATTGCTACGAACAAAATGCTGTAGTGAAAGCTCAAGAGACAGGGAAGAGATAAGGGAGGAAGAAAAGAAAGGAGATATTCAATTTGATCACATTAGGATTGATTTAAAGATTTTTTGGGACCTACTTTCATTTTCATTTTAATATTATTAGGAGATAGCAGCATGTAACACGCTTTGACACTGAATGCTATGCTTTGCATTGGTTGCAGAAGTTGCCTGGGGAAGTGGGGGTAGTGGGGAGGAATTGATCAGATTCTTTCTATTTTCATATGGAAGAGAAAAAGTTGTGTGACATTTACAAAGTCATCTGTCACCAAACAATGGGCTGGAAGACAAGTTCCTACATTTTGTGCTTCATGTATTTTTTTAACCCACACACTTCCATTTTTGTTGGCCTGAAATTGAAGTGAACAGGCTATTTACTTCCAGTGATGAAAATCCTTCTAATTATCCGTCCACTATTTGCCTCCTTCACCATTCAATCATTCCTCTAGAGCATTGTTTTCTCTCCACCTCTAACCCACTGTCCGTAGGTTTTCAGATGAAAACATGGAATTCATACCTGGACTGTTGCTAACCTACCAAACTCTAATAAAATGTAGGCGATAGATGTTAAAGCATTTTACAAATTTCAATAATGGGATTTGAGATCCATGATCTGTCTTGTTTTGGGGTTTTGATTTTCCTTTTGATAAGGAACCTGACCAAGGGAGATATGGAGTGTATTGAGTAGTGTCAAATGGTGAAATAAGTCAAACTGGAACTTCGCTATCCCAGTTTTGTGATCTGCATCACAAGAGGTAATGAATATTCCCGTAAAAGATATATAACAGTACTTTGGTTTGACTTTATGCCTTTTTATTTTTATTTTCTTTTTCATTGGCTGATCTTTTATCATTTATTTTATCCCAAATTCTAGGACAGATAGTCCAGTGATTCAGCATGAATGGCTAATCAGCACTGTTGGAGGAGGAAAGGAGGTGACAAATTCTGTTAGTGGATAGCTGAAATCGGCCTATCAGAGCAGAGCATTTCAGCAAAGCCTAAAACATTGGGGTACCAGCTCAGATGTGAGGCATGTATCACTGTTTAATACTTAGATTGTCCAGTATGTTTTAATTTACTACTTTTTTTGTCTTCTTAATGCGGAAGATTATCAAACTATCCCTGATGGTTCACCTGGGTATCAGTTTAGTTTTTATTATTTTAATTGTGCAGTAAAAATTTCATTTTTTTTCTCAATGTGGGGGATACAGAAAGTAGAGAGGGCATGTAAGAAGGGATTTGGGATGGAACAACTCTTTCTCTGACTTGTCTTCATGGCCGATAAATATCTGGAGGAAAGCAAAGGATTGATAGACCCCACAAAAATGTTGAAATGAGTACAGCATAAGCAGATGGAAGTTTTTGAAAAGCATTAATCTTCTCTCCTTTCCTCAAATATGGCATCTAGGATATCAGATACACTCATGACCCCCCAGCAGAGCTGGTCTGCAGTGGCTTCTTACTTTAAATGTGGAACAGCTACTTCAGTGATAACACTGTGCATGGCAAGCAGGATAAGAAATCAGTCGGTTTACGGATCGATGGTGCATTGCCAGTCACATCCAAGCCTGGGGGAACGTGCATGTTTCTGTTGAAGTCAAACACCTTCCCAGAGGGAGCCTACATGTCTCATTTTCTCATGGAAATCATAGGTCTCATCAGTGCAGTTATTCAGTATGTCTCAAATATTTCAGATTAGACAGGACAGCTATAATCTTTTTCTTTTTCTTCTTTCCCAGAGGAGGCAAATTGCTTGATTTGCTGAGCTGTGGCTGTGGCTGTTTCTCTACAGGTACTTATGTGAAAAAATTATTGAGGTAGAGTTGAGTTTTGCACTTGGCTGTGATGTTGATTTCTCTGAAAGCATTGGCTAGACTAGAAAAACAGCCTAATTTGAAGGAATTCACTGGTCAGACAAGATACGAATAGGGGGACCTTTAACATTATTGCAATGACCAGTGTAAAGAAGGCCAACTTCTTATTTTTCTCTGCATACCGTAGATGCTTCGGGATCATGAGAACAGAGCTTAAGACCCAATCTGTTGCTTTCAGTTGCTGACAAGATATATTTTTACTAGGTGGACGACATTGTTACTAGGTTGAATATTCACCTTGAGTTTTAATCTTTCTCCCACTTACCTTGGATTAACTAAGAATAGTCAAAAAATTATCAATCTGTTAAATATTGTCAAGCTTGACATAGCCTGTTGAATGATAGGGTAGACTTCTTCATACAGGTAGGATTTGCTTTGAAAGTATTATCTGAAGATCCCTGCAGGTCTAACCACTACATTAGAAGAGACTGAAGGCTACTCTTGTTGACTTCTGAATAAATAGGTTTTCCCCCTTCTGACTTTGAAATGAAAGTGTGCCTCACCTGCCTGCCTATAGCAATGACTAAGGCATTTAAGTCATGGTTGGGTAGACCCCTGTCCTTAGCAGTTTTTAGGCAGTAAATGTGTTAATTCTGTGACCTGGAGGTACTGAAGTTTTCTTTGCCAGGTGCAACATATGCTCTGGACTGTGCTTCAGTTACAAAGGAAGCACCTAATCCTAATTCTACTGGATCAGGATAATCCAGGTTGCCCTGCTAGCTACTGCAGTATTGTAGTAGTTTGAAATCTGTTACCTAGGTACCTGGAATAATTTGTTTTTAATTATAGTACCTTTAGAGCTGTAATTCTGTGGTCAGTATTAAACTAAGTGATAAGAATCATGCCCTGGGTTTGAATGAGATCTAGCATGCAGTTGAGCCACAATGAGCTCTGATCCAGCTTCATGAATGCAGAAATAGTTACATCAAGTTTATGCTCTTGTAACACAAACTGCAGTCTATCCATCTGGCTTTACTCTTGTAAGAGATGATCCTCTTTATGTTTAGTTTAGATGACACCTTCTCCATCCATTTTTTTTCTTCACTGAATTATTGCCTTTCAATAGAACAGAATTAGCTGAGACTTTCTCCATCAAAGCTCATTACAATTGTGTTACAAACCTTACATGTAGACTCATCCAAGAAAATATAATCTTTTATGCTACTGACACTCTGATTTTAATATCATTATTAATAACTATCATTGAGTTAAATAACAAGAGTGAAAGCTGCTAAAGCTAAGTATTTACTGCTTTTGCCATATCTGTGGTAGATGTAAATTGAGGAATAGAGTAAGAATTACACCAGCTAAGCAGTGGAGCTAAGCTTGCTGGTGAGCTTCTTCCTAACAGCAGCCACAAAAGCCTCAAGCCAGCTGCTCTGTCTGGTTTATCATGGGCCACTGCCTTTGATCAGGAAAGAGGGTTTGAGATGTGCTGTGGCTTATTAACTGCAGGTGCAACATCCAAGTGTGCTCTTCCCAGAGGAACTTCACAGTCTGTGGTGACACCAGTGGGATTATAGTGGCAATACATGTGGCCCACTCCATTTCAAAGCCATACCAGATTTCATTTCCAGCAATGGCACTGCAAGTAAATTGCTAAAATGGGTTACCCACACGGGAAGACCAGGAGATGTTTACAGCTTCACATGTCAGTTTCTTGCCCATGTTTTTCATATTCTGTTATCATGGCTACACACTTTCCATTTGCTACTTCTCCCTGTAGTACAAATTTTTTCCCTCAATTTACTCCCTTGAACCTCATTTTCTGCTATTTTAACTTCTACTCTTAGCACTATCTATGCTTCATCAATAAATCTCTCCTACACATTTATCTCCCTGAGAATCTCAGTTCCTATTTCTATCACTTTTGCTCTCTACCAAGAAGTTCCTTTCTAGTTTGACACCCCAGCACACTTAATCACAACGTCGAATAGGAGATACCTTCCTTCAGTGCGGCTGGCACAGCACAGAGAAAAATTTGTTGCCAACAATGGCAATGAATAAACGTTTCAAATGATCATTATCATGATGAAGTGATATATTTAACGCGTCCCAGAGGCTTTAATCCACTCCAGAACATTATTAAGGAATTGGTGAAATTGGAGGTGGCACTTGGGTTGTCAGACTCAGGTTCTGTCTGCTCTGGAGGGAATATTTTCAGGAAAGTAAACAGATAAGCCCGTAGATTTTTACAAAGTGCCAAGACTGGTTCCTTTTTTTTTCCAGATATTGCTTCCTGTTCAGACCCATAGGGAACACAAAAAGACAGCTACAGATTGAATAGATCCTGAAATAAACATGCCACTGTATTCAGTACATTGTTTAGGTTTCCCTCTTGTTTTAAATTATATGGCCACATCTAGCTCAGGTCCAAAGTAATTCCATTTTATACACAGTTTGAAACTCTCTGTTCATGGTTTTGCAAGTAAAAGGCAGTGGAGAGCTGGCCATTATATTTACAGACTTACACAAAAAACAAACTCATAGATCTCCAATCATGTATCCATAAGTGTATTTTCCTTATCATCAGCGCTCATAGCTGGAAAGGCTTAGCCTATATAACATCATATACTTCATTTAGGAATAAAGTTCTGTATATCTTTTCAATCAAAAACTCCAGGAGATTTCGGATGGGTGATGCACACTATGACCTCAACTGAATTTTGGCCAGTACATCGTTCTCCACCGTTTATTGCACAGTCATGAGAACTATTTTAGCATTTTCAATGAAGGCAATTATTATTTATTTAAAGTTATTTCATTCATTAACTGGCATGTGTAAATAAATATCATTGTTTCTTGAAAATTCAGTTCTGTATTCTGTTAAACTGATACAATACCTACCATGTGGAATCTTAAAATTGCTTTCATTTGGTGCAAAGAAGAAAATGAAATACTTATTTACTCAATGTGAAAGTTACAAGATGGAGGAGAAACATGCCTGAATCTTTTGTGATAAAAGGAAGATTGTACATATGAAAAAAATTATATTGCTGTAATACAAGGGTAACGGGCATTTTAAAAAGAGTATATTTATGCAACACAGAAAATGTAAACGAGATCTATATAAAAAGCCTTCTAAACCTCTTTAAGTCCACTTTTGCCTCCTTTGTTTACCAGAGACTGAAGCGTCCTGAAACTGCGTGCAATAATCAGAGCCATCTAGTGGCTGACTGATAAATTGCAAATAAACATGTAATTGCGCGTTATTCTTCTGTAAGCAGTCAAGCCACATACACAGCTTCAGCTATCTTTACGTTTTAAGGATCCCTTTCTCCCAGAACTTTCAAGGGGAGACTGGGGATTCACCTCCTTGAAAAAACCTTTTATCACTCACCAAGCTACAGGTGATCCTTCAGAGCTCTCTTCCTTTATTAGTTGCCTTTAAGAAAGTTTAGGGCTCCTCTTTTGCCTCCTTGGTCTGTTTTGCTTAATGTATTCCTGTCTAATCACTCACAATGCAATTCAGCAAACAAACAATTAAAATAAAAAAGCTACACTGAAGCAATAGACGCTTCTTTCCTCAGATCCTGAAAAAACTGTGGCAGATTCTGACTGTGGAGAATTAATAGTGCTAAGGTTACTCCCATAACAATAAAAATATCTTTGGTTTCTTATTCTGTTTTGCTTTGATTTCTATTCTTTTGAAAATTCCCTGGCATGTTACTGCTGATGAGAAGAGCAAATAGAAACAGTGATTTTTTTTTTTCCTTTTCTTCATCGTCCCTGCCACTCAATTTTTTCACCTTTTCTGTCCAGGTTTTGTTGAGTTCTGAGCTTTTGTCTGTGGTTTTGTTGTTTATGGTTTTTGTTTGTTTGGGGTTTGTTTTTTTTTTTTTTTTTTTATAAGCAAATTTGCTTGTCAAAAACTAGGGTCTTCCTTACCAGCGGCAGGCTATTTGTTGATATAATCCTTTTGGCTACAAGTAGTTAATCCTAAATATTCTGTTTATCAGTTCTAATACACATATTCCTCCCAGAAAATAAATTTGTGTCTATTTGTTCAGTTTTGGAAGTCCTGTGCTTACATTTAAAAATAAAAAATTAATGGATCCAGTTTGTTGTTTTGGAAGAACATCAAGGAGTTGTTTAGAAATGATCTTAAATGGCTTTTCATCCTTTCTTCCCAAAGAACTCCTTTTGAAATGGACATCAAACAGGGGAATAAATAGTGACCCCTTTCTGCATGAGGCATCCTTGCCCGCATAAAGGAAAAATAAGGACAAAGCTCCAGAGAAAATGGTGCCCAAGGGAGGAGAAACTCCTTGTATGAAGCAGCTGGCGCAGGCACACCACAAGTTTCAGTCTAGATAAATCCCCACTTTCCCTTAAAGCAAACAAACTCCAAAATTGCTCAGAACAAACACACTCCGGTCCAAACCAAGTCAAGACAGCAAGCAAATACACTCCAGAAAACACCAGGCAATTAGACTCCTAAAGTCAGTTTAAACATAGGCACAGCAGATGAGCAAACACTCCCTTCGCCTTATGGAAAATAAATACAGGAGGCAGTCTCACTGCTTTTGCTGGCAGTCCCAGCCCCTGATTCCCCAGAGGAAGTAGGGCCACATCTCTCCCCTGCTGCACTGCTCTCAGTGTGTCTGGCTTCCTGACTGGGAAAGGAAATATTGATATAATTCTGCTAATTAGAGTTGTCTGTATGCTGTTCCTATTATTATCATAGCTGTTTCATTTGAATGGGGGATAGGAAGCAGCTTAGCAAGAAAAGGACCTATGCTGGTCCTGATCAGCCGGTTGACTTTAAGACAACAGTATGCTCTTACAAGAAGGGCCAACAGCCTCCTGGACTACATATAGTCAAAGCATTGCCAGCAGGTTGAAAGGAGGTGATCCTTCTCCTCTGCTTGGCAGCGGTGAGACACATCTGGAGTGCTCTGCTCCCCTGGACACAAGACACATGGATACATCAAGATGGGCAAGGATCTGGAGAACAAATTGAACACAAAGAGGCTGATGGATATGAGTTTGTTCACTCTGGGGAAATCTGAGGGGATATTTTTTGTGTGTCTTGTCTGCCTCATAGGAACTTGTAAAAATATGGAGTTTTACAAGTCTTAAACAATTTTTTACAATCTCAAAAAAGAGAGATAACAGACAGAAGTTAAACATTGCTCTCTCATTTTCTTCGTCAGGGTAGATTATTAATCTTTACTTTCTGACTCTTTTCTTTTTCCATGCTGAATAACTGCTGAGCTAAATAGATGGGGAAGGCAAGGGACAGGAGCAAAAGAGGGGCCCCAAGCTGGAAAATGCAAAGTTAGCAGTGGGGGTTTCATCAGTGTGTCTAGTGCTTTGTCTAATACAAATCCTTCTCTGTGTTCCAGATTAAACCTTCTGAAGGAAAATGCGTTGTGTGCAGGCACAGCTAACAACATGAGAACTTCTGAACGGGATGCAACAAGCTTCACTTTCTAATGGCTTGCCAAGTGCAACAGTGCCACTTATTTACTATCGATTTTTAAAACAACCTTATATGATCTAACTGACTTCTGCTGTCCTAAAAGGAGCAAAAGTGCCCCTCATAAAAGGACAGGACAGGGCTCCATTTTAATTAAGACATTACTGCTCCAAACTTCTGCTGCAGTTGCTAAACACCCTTTTTCCAAAATGAGCACTGTAGGGCCAGCCTAGGAAGGCTGAAAAAGAAACCTTGGGTCTTTATTTTCCAGATTTCATTTCTCCTACCTTTTCACAGGATTCGAAAAATCGGTGCATTGAAAAAACCCAGTTAAGTGAACACTCAGACGAGTCTTTATATTAAGGTTAGACCATACTTTGCCTCATCTAAGGCTATCTGTAGGAATAATGTTTTTGATGTGAGCAAACACATAATTGGAGTTTGCATTTTGCAGGACTACTTCTAGAGATATTTCTCTGTTATACTTGGGAAATCATACTTGAGCCAGAGGGCACAGGCCACCTCTAACTAGGAGGAAAGAAACCATCTTAGCTATTATACTCCTATAATGGTCTTATAAACCTGAGCTCGGAATATGTTTGTACAGTTTCTTGCCATCTCACCTTGCTAATCTGTAACTTCCAGCTTCAATCCTGCATATAAACCTACGATGCATTTATAACCCAATGCAAATGGAGGCTTCCCTATATTTACAGTCATCAAGAAAGCAGACTTTGTTTCAGTGTTTTTTCATTTCATGTTTCCATTGTAAAATACTGTTTTCAGCAGTAGAAAATTCACGTGCTGAATTTTACGCATGAGCCAAAGTAACTCTCTGTATGAGATATTCTTTTCCATGTCCTTAGTGGTGTGGTGCTTCTGACAGACAGAGATAGCAAATACAGAGGAACGTGATGTAATGAAAATAGCCTGATTTCCTAAGAGTACATACAAATCAATACCCACAATGAATTTACTGGTTCCTTCTTATCTTTTTTTTTTTTTTTAATGATGTTTTATTTCCAACAAAACTACCAAAGAAAACTTTTGAAAGAGAGTGATTTATGCCAGAGTGAGACTTTCGTATTTGACAGTAATGAAGGGAAAAACAGTAGCAACCATGAGCTGAAGTTATTATGCCTGCTATTTCCTTAAACAAATTCAGATTACTTGTGTCCTATTATCAGTGTCCTTTTACTTGCCATTTAAATCACTTAATGTGGAGGGTGCTGGAAAAAAAGAGGAGGTAACTTAGCAGTCTTTGCCTCAAAGAGTAGACTATTGGACCTCCAGTGCACCTCAGCCATTCTGTATGATGAAATACAAGTGTAATGCACCTCAAAGAGTGTTTTCATAAAGAAAAGTGGAGAGATGAGAGAAGAGAAAAGAAAAAAAACACACTGAATACTGGGCTTGTCAGAAAATCTTGGCCATATATCGAGCTCCAACTCCTGATCAAGATTGCAGGTCGCTGCCTTCAATCATCTGGCATCTGGTAGCCAGGACCCCTCATCAGGGGCTGTCTCGTACATCTCTTCTTTGAATTGAATGCATGTCTCACTTCTTTTAAGGGAGGTGAGAGGTGTTTTACCACACACCTCTCTTCCAATCATTGGCTATGACATTCTTCAGGGAGCCTAAAATCTCCATTCCTGACAGAGTTCATCTCCTATCCCACAGGCTATGCTGCATGGACTGTGAGGGTCCCTGGGTGGAAGGTGTGCACATGGGGAGCACAGGGTGTTTCTGAGGGGAGAGCTTTGGTGCCTAAGGCTGTACACATTATTTTGCAATTGGACATGGAAAAAATAAAATTATTAAATGGAAATTCAAAGTTATTTTTGCAATTGAAAAGGGAATTCTGGGGTAGAGACCAGAAGCCACCACATGGGGTCATGGAAGGTAAGCATACTTGGGGGAGTGTCAGCACTGCAGCTGTGTCATTTGCAGGAGACTGGGATGTGAGAGCGGGGCCATATATTTCCTGCACTGCTTCAAATGGATGAACTTTCTGTTATTCTGTTGTTCTGGCCACGTCTGTTGTGGCAGAAGAGAGAAGAACTATAGGTAAGCTTTCCAGTCAGAGAGGAAGGTTCAGTGATTTTATGCATTTGAAGACAGTCTTCCTCTACTGGATAACAGCACCAATGCTTCTCCATCCCATCTGCACAAGTTTCTCTAATTTGGTGAAGTAAATTGCTTTTAACGTGTGAGCAGAAACTGCTGGTCCAGAGGCTGAGGTTAATGTCAGGGTTTTCAACGATTTCAGGGATGTCCAGGGCAGAAACCAAGGATAGATTCCCTCCTGTTTTCATCAGTCTGTTTTAGGGACCAATTCAACATGCACTCAAGTCAATAGATGGCATTTCATTAATTTCAGTAGGGAGTAGTTTAAGCTTTACATGTTGTAAGAACATTAATTAGCATTGTATTCATCACCTGGTGAAGCAAATGGGGATGGTTTGGTGTTACACTGAAAGGCTATTTGCCTAGAAAACTTATCCTTTGAGTGAAAAAGTTCACCCTTATATAACTTGTCTTGTTTTCTGACAGGGAGAGACAAATAAATCTATATTAAAAAAAAAAAAAAAGATTTTTTTTTATATTTAATGAAATCTAAAAACCAAAACAATGCACAACAAATTACCTTGTTTTCCTGAACCTGTTTTTGTTTTTTTTGTATGTTATTATTTGCATTTTAGGTTCTAATTATGTGAAACATTTTTACCAAAAATAAAAGTCACAATGGAAAATGCTTTTATGCAGCTTGATTTAAAAGGGAATGCCTACATTACAAATTCATGGGAAAATTTCAAATAAAATTGATAATCAATGGTGGTTTTGATTAGCTTCAGTAATGATGAGACAGATATATATATCTTTTCCTTTTTTTTTTAATATGTTTTGCTAATGTACTGTGGGTTTTTGTTTTACTAACTAGGGAAATTATTGCTTAATGTTTCACTCTTTGTCTGTTTCCTATCTGACACGTCTGTGATCTGCAGTGGTAGTGACTTTTTTCGTTTGTCTGTAGTTGCTAGTGCCATTACTGTAACATTTACAAGTGATGCATCAGAACACCACTGCGCTACATGATGTACAACTCTAAAATCAAAATATGGTCCCTGAAATATGAGGCAAGAGAATACAGAGAGGGGAGCACAAAAAGAAAACCAAAAACCCCAAACAAGAGCACAACAAAAAGGATCACTTACACCATTAACTGGTTGACATGATAGACTGCATTCCCACTTAGATCTCATGGCAATTTACTCCCAGTATTAAAAACATAATGTAAAGGACTGTGTTCTAGGAGAAATGCTACACAGTGTGATAAAAGCAAGTCAAACGCTGCTTGCTGTTAACAAACACTTTTGCTACATTTCATGGGCTGTATTCCTGCAAAGAATGGATTGGTGTGGCACTAATGGGACAGCACCCATTTATACCTTGGTATGATCTCCTGTCAGGTGTTTCTATTACAACATGCATTAACCTTGTGGCAAGCTATTTAACTCAAATTCTGTGTTTGACAATCAAAGCTATATTGCCAGCGAATCACATAAATTTGGTGCTCAGTGAGTACAAATAGTTCAAGCACCACTATCATAGTGAGCTCTAAGATAGATTTACACCAATCTATATCTAGCTTGACTTGCCTTCATTCAGCAAAGGCTGTAGTTAACTCTCCATGCCAAATTCACAGGTTTGTTTCTCCCCTTCTTTTTTGTTCTGATATTCAAATGAATTCAGGGAAGTCCTGTCCCAAACTTCCAAACTTACAAAAGACCACCTTACAACAGATTCTCTGCTGACATCTTTTATGTCTTACTGGGGGGAAAAGAAGAAAAAAAAAAAAAAAAAGATATTATTTCTGAGTCTCTTCTAGTTTCGTTATTCTCTTTCATTTCTTTTTTTTTTTTTTTTTTTTTTTTTATTTAGTGTATCAGCCCAAACCAATGATAGTGTTTAGTGTTTCACTTCCAGGGGCCAGAAGGGTTAAATTCCTCCCACTTTACCCAGTCTCTCTTGAAGCTGGAGTTACACTCATCAAGGATCTAGCATGGGGAGGGATGGATTTCTTAAGACAGCCCGAGGCCTCCAACAGCAGCCTTCACTTTCAATCAATGTCGTGAGGCACGAGTGAAAATTCATTCAGCGAACAGTCGGAGGTCTTCGCCTGTCCATACAGTCGCCTGGCACACAATCCCAAGCACAAACTGGTGGCGTCTCAGCTGGATATTTGACATTTTGCCGAACCACCGTTTGCTTGGGAACTGATAATTAAACACTCCTTCTCCTTTAAAAAAAATTAAGAAAAAGTAGATCAAAAAAACCCCAAGTCAACTCTGCTGATAACCTTGGAGACTTCCTTTTGTCAAGGTCTCAATACATGCCAAAATGTGTTTCTGTTCAGGACTGGTCCTATCTGTACAACTGCCTTTTCTGTTACCTGAGTGTCTTATTCTAACCGGTTTCATTTGACTTGCCTCTGGGATGCTGTGCTGCTCTGGCAGGGAGATCTGCACGCTGGCAGAGTTCATGAACTCATGCTTGCAAGCTGACCTTTGCCCTGTGTATTTCTAAATATTTTGGCGTGTATGTAACATGACAGAATGGGACTCTGCACTGAAAAGACAAAAAAACACAAGGAGGAAGAAACATCTCACATCCCCTCCTTCCTCTGCATCTCCCCCATCCTCCAATCCTGTCAAGTTTTATTATGGCCAGAAGGCAATCAGGTGAGTCATAATATTTAACCAATATTGGGGGAAAGGAGAGGTTTTAATTAATTTCATTACACAATAACAAAGTCCAGCTCATGACTCAGTGGAAGTCTATACAGTCTTTTGCAGACAGATGGGACCTTACCCTCTTTGTCCTCTGAGCTTCCTGGATGAGGTGGAGATGCATTACCACAGCTTATTAGCTGTTCTGTAGTGCTGCTCTAAGTGTAATTCCACTGTAAAAGAGCCAGGTAACACATAGCTTGAAGTTAGCTTGAGCTTAGTCAATTCATATTGAAGGCATTGTTTTTTTTTTTAAAAAAAAATGAAATTGTAAACATATCTGGAGGTGTAATTTAAAGCACCAGAGAAACAGCCATAGTGTCCTCTATGATAATCTGATATCGTGCAACTATGGTCAGAAATGGCATGAACTCTTGTTCTGGCGCAGAAAAGTAATCAGGCCTGGGTACTAAAAGGGCACAGGGAAACTGGTACATTCCAGAGCTTCATGTCGGGAATGGAATGAATCATGGTCAGCACAGAGGACTACCTTCTGACTGCACCTCTCACTGGATGTCATACTGGATAACCTGTCTTTAAGGTAGTCTTGGCCCACCAACTCTAGCCTTTGTTCTAATACTTGATTTTGTTTGGATTGTGGGGTTTTTTGGTTTTGTTTCTTTGTTTTGTTTGGGTTTTTTGTTTTGTTTTGTTTTTCTTCTTTTTTCTTTTCTGTCTAAACTTGGGTGAAAAACAGAAAGAGCAAAAGAGCAGGCAGAAACTTATACTAAGTTTCTAAAAGGTGCCAGGTGAGGGTTAGCTCAGTTTTCCTTTCTCATGACAAGAAATGTTCATACAGGGCACAGGCAGCTGAATCCCAGCTTGCAAGAAGGAATTGCTCTGACATTGCAATGGGTTGTAAACAGAAACAAGGACAGCTCATGATTTCTCATGCCTAGGCAGAGTGGCTGGCCCAAAAGTTTTGAGAAGAAAGAGTTTTAAGTTGAATACCCCATTTCTCTGCTGTTATTTAAGAAAATATTTGTAGGTAAATAAGAACTGAGCTGAGATTTCTGTTACTGTTTCCACATCTCACTAATGTTTTTCTGCATTTCAATGTCTTTTGACGCATGAAAAAAAACAAGTCCAGGTTAAGCATTTATGGAGCTCTGCACTAACTTGCTGTGCAAAAAATCCCCATCCTTCAGGGTCAAGAAACAGAGTCCAGGTTCACAGCATAATTTCATGCCAGGAATCATGTGAAAATAAAATAAAATATAAAATAAACTATAAAATGCAATGAAGTATAAAATAAAATTAAGTAAAATAAAGCAAAATAAAACATAAAATACAATTAAAAAATAAAATATTAAACTAAATTAAATCCTTCTTAAAGGTTCCTCTTATTGCCTTAGTTCTCCACCAAGAGAAGTGAAAAAGTCTTCAGACTTTTTCAACTCTTTGATCCCAGACTGCTGCAAAACCTCTCCTGTTCCTCTATGACACATTGAGGCAGCATTTGAACTGAGGGAACAGAGAGTTATAGGAGTGTTCATCGGTACTGCCAGTTTGGGGAGAGCTACGTTGGTGGTGGGCTTCCCTTTTCCAAATAGGAAGTTTCTCCATTTACATTTGTGCTTCCTATTGACAGATCAAGCATGAATCATTGGAGAAACAGCGCTTCAAAAAAATGTCTCTAAGTTTTGGCGCCTCCTGTGTCAGGAAAGCTTGAGCACATAGCATTTTCTAGAGCAGAGCCCTGAGCTTTTACCTAGTCAGTCAAATTCTCTTCCATATATTTCTCAAATAATGCAATCTACTCCCTAATCCATTACTTGGGAAACCATTAAGGAAAAAAAGAATGAGGATGAATGAATAAAACCAAAGGCACGTCATCAGTGAACAAAACAAAAAGTGATATTTATGAAAGATACAGTGACCTCAGAAGTGACAATCTGTATTTTTGTTTTAAACCAGCATTGGGTACCTTTAGTATATCACAGATCACTAAAGACAATTTAGTTCTTCTCCACTTCTCCACCCCGTTGCACAGCCTGGTCTCTTCATCCTTTGTGCATGTCAACCAGCTCCTCTGAATGGATTTTTTAAACATCACATCCCTGTGTGACACTGCACACAAAACAAATAGCAGCAAGTGCACTAAGCCAAATATATCTTGTCAAGTGAGTGTCATTACAATGTAAGGATTGATTTGCTGGCAGAGGTCTTGCATATAAGCAGACATAGAAGCAACAGCCAGGGTTAACAAGTTTTCATATGGAGAATTTATTAAAAGCACAATAACAAAAGGGCAATCCTGTTGTTACCTTTCAGATCCCAGCTATTGCAGATTCAGGATGGACTCAAAACTTCCTGAGATGAGACAAGGAGAGGGTTATATTTATACAGACATTACCCTCAGTCCCTGCACTTCTTCCAGGCAACTGCTTCCTGCAGGTAGCTGTCTCTTTGTGTATTAATGCTCACATAGTCTCATTTCTGTTTTCATCTGGGGCCTTTAGCAACCTGCCTCTGGTGATAACCTTATCAGTTCTCCCTGGATAAGTTGGGAGTGTAAGTTTTTGAATAAAAGCTACAGCAATACCTCCCAACTTTGTGGGAAATGCTGCTGGTGACACACAAGTGGCACCCACTTCACCTCTGACAAATATGTTTGGCACCAGCACCACAGTCTTGAGCTTTGAAAAAACATCACCTTCTAGATAAGACATTGAATAATTATTCATGTTAGCAACAGGTTCTGTGGCTTTTACAAAAGTAGAACAGTGCTCTCTCACCCCTAGTAATTCCATTTGGATGCAAAGCTGACTTGAGACCTTTGCCACATGTTCCATATCTCTTACCCTGGAAGCTGCCTTTTTTTCTCCCTTTAGAGAAGTGAATGGAAATTCGCACGGGTAGCTAACTGAGCTTACATCAGATGTTGTGTAATGTGCTCATATTGGATATTGACTGTACATTTGGAGGGAGATGGATTGCATTGACATGACAGATCATTTGCAGCCTTAATATCTAAGATTCTAGAAGACCCCTTATGGTTAAGTGGAAGCAGAATTGGATCAATGAGGGCATAACCCAAAAACCTATCATTATATTTTTATTATTATTTTTAGAAATAAAAAATAGGATCTTGAATTATATTTTTTACCATTTCTGTTTCAGAACAGTACACAACTTTTGATTTCCACAGGGCAACACAGCCTTGGAGAACTTTACCAAATGATATTTAGTTTTAAGCCAAACCCACAAAATAAGAATGTTACTTGATATTCTCAGAAATGTAACTTCTTAAGAAAGTGCAGGATTAATAAACTTCTTTTCCATTTGGCTCATTTCAGATAGGAATCCTTCATATTAATGTCAAAGTGGTAAAAAAATGTAACATGTGACATTGATCTTGATGCAGTAAAAAGGGGTAGGAGTAAAGCATTGTAACATAAGACTTGCACTGGAGAAACAGGCATTTTTTGCCATTGATAACCAGAAGAAAAATGGCAATTTTAATATAAAATCATGTTGTTAATTTTCTTGTCATGGCTACACTAATTTCTTAGGAAATCATGTACTTATTAAATAGAAATATCTCCCATAACTTTCATCTCTCTGCAAACCTCTTCATCTACCTCTGTATGAATATGATACATAGCCATGCCTTGAGCTTCATGTGGGTTGGTATCTGCCACTGTTCTTCAGGCTTCAAATCAAAGCCATATTACACAACATTATTCAGTGTGGTCCAATTCTGCAAAATACAGTAAACATCCTTCCTTACTCAATGAAGTGTTGAAACGTGTCTTGCAACTTTATAGGTGCTCAAGACTTGAAGCTGAAGACACCACAGTACATTTGTGACAGGTATAAGCTTAGGTACCTCATTGAATAGGCAGCTTAGAAGAATTGCCATCACAGTGCAAGGCTTTGAGGAAACATTAAACAATGACAGTCATTACTTTGCAAACAAATTTTAGGTCAGTCATGGGGATTAAAAGCTATTTCAGAGATGATTATTTTTCTCCATATTTATTTATTTTCATATTTTTTCTGAAAGCTCAAACTAACTAGAGATCATTTAGTCTTTCTGGCCTGGGGGGAAATATTCATAGGACATCCCTTTCGAAATATTAAGAGCAAAATTGCATGAAACCATTTTAATGCAAGGGAAAAATAATCAGTTTTGAGAGGAAGTAATGTTGAATGTTGAAAATTATAACAATGTTCATTATTCTGTTGGGTTTCAGAATGAGTATCCTCTTTGCACATATTTGCCATTAAGAATGATATAATCATGTTGTTTATTCTTTAATTAGTTTTCTAAACACATAACAAACTAAACTGAATAAATCAAAATGACCTTTAAATTCCCAGAATCACAGCCTATTTAAATGGCCATAATAAGGTAATAATAACCCAAGCTAATAGTAACTGTACTTCCCATACTCCACAACTTGCCATGTGATATGTGACATTACTAATTTCAGTGTGATTACAAATTATTCCCATAGTTCAGGTTTAATACAGTATTGATGTTGTTATTACTATGGATTTGTCAGTAAAGATAAAAAGAAGAGCCAGGCTCACTTAATGTCAGTTGAAAAAGCCAAAACAACTAAAATAAAATAAAAATAAAAATAAAAAAAAAAAAAGTGATTTAGTTTTATTGAAGGTGTACTTAATCAGAGTTGGAGAAGACAAAAGGGAAGAAACTATACACCCAGAAAGTATCTGCTATTATTGCATTATTAGTATGAAAACAAGTATTTACTGATCCTGCTAAGCATTTGTAGTTGATGTTACACAATCAAACATTTTGCTGGTGTGAATATTTAGTGTACTCACCTAGATTTACATCATCTACTTCAGACAGGATTTAATGTAGAGATATCTGAGGTTATATGTTACTTGTTCTGTTAATTATCTGAAAACCCATAGCAGTTTTCCATATTCTTCTTTTTCCTGAGCTTGCCTGGTCCTTGATGTGATTCTTGATCTAACTAGTTCTGTTAGATCAAATTGTAGATTGTGTGTTTGTAGCACATGCATCTCAGTCCTGAAAGACAACAGGCAGCATATTCTCTGGAAAATTATGTTTTCAGTTGCTAGATCTCAGGTAAGCACTGTAGCTGGATGCAAAAGTTCATCTCTTCTGTCCCATTCTAACTGATGACAAACAAGTTAATGAAAAGCACAAATGGTTTGAGGTAATTTGCTTGACTTTGCTCTGGATCAGAAGATAAATGAACACAAATCTATTTACCAGTGCATCAAAAAGAAGCTATTGATTGTCAGTTCCTACTTCTCCAAATTTCTGCTTATATTGTCAACACTTAAGATCAAAGAACAAAAGCTACTCTGGAGAAACTGAGTTCCCTGCAACTTTCTTATTCCTAAAGTATTCCAGGGGCAATAAGAGACATTGCTTAAGCAAGGGTGAGCAGCCTTAATTATCCTGCAAAATCCAGTATAGTACAACCAACATTGTGAACAAACCTTGCTTTACTAGGACGATTATAGTTAGCTGTGTAAAGGACAACTCATGTTTATTTAACCTGTAGCAAATACAAGGTAATACACACTAAGCTCTTAAAAGAAGGAAAATTTGCTCTACTTACCTTATATTAATCCTGGACAAAGACTGTCTACATAGATTTGTTATCACAGTTTAGCTCACATTTTAACTAATTACATAAATAAATGATTTGTGCACCTGGCACACCAGGCCAGATGTTGTTCATACACATAATAAAGAATCCTGTCTTGCCTGCAGAACTTGCTGCTTAAGCAAACAAGGGAAAGAGTAGATGTTACTCTCTATTTTGCAACAAGGGGAACAGAGATGCCATACAATCGGGAAGCTGACTTGTCCCAGATAACACAACTAATCTGTGAGAAGATGCAGAAATGGACTTAGATATCGAATTGCCTAGCTATGAAATCATCTTTTGGATCAATAGGTAGCTTTTCCCACAAGAATAACCAAGTCGAATACTTTTCTCACACTTACATCCCTGAGCCTATAGAAAGATTTCACTCCTGATATCTCTTAACAGCTCTCTCTCAGATACATTATTCAAACTCAGTTTGGGGATATAGCATTCAGTGGGGTTTATGGACCCTCTGTTGCAAACATGGGACTTCTGTCAAAGGGGAAGGAAACTCCTTGCCAACAGTGATCACAGCACAGCCCTCCTTACAGGTGTGCTCAGTACCTGCTGGGTAGTGCTTTAGGGAAAACAATCTGAAGTGACTCCACTAACATTCAGGCTTCTGCTTACACAAAATTCAGGCAAACTCAAGGAGAATGTCACAAAGGAATCATGGTTTTATTGTACTTATTAAAAGCACAACCACAACCATGCTCTGCAAAAAATCTCCAACAAAGATTATTCCTTTGAGGAGTATCCAAGAAGAGTGATTTAAAGCCTCCTGTGCTCATTACTGTACAAGACCCTAGATTTATAAAATAACCTGTGCATTAAAGTGATTCTAGTGAAGCGATGCCATCCAGGGAACCTTGACACACTTGAGAGATGTCCAGTGCCAACCTCATGAAGTTAAACCAAGACTAGTGCATGGTCCTACACCTGGATCGGGGCAATCCCAGGCACAACCACAGGCTGAGTGGAGAAGAGATTCAGAGCAACCTTGTGAAAAAGGATTTCAGGGGGATGGTCAATGAGAAAATGAACATGAGCCAGCATCAGCATGCACTGGAAACCAGAAACCAACCATGTGCTGAACTATATTAAAAGGAGCATGACCAGCAGGTTGAAGGAGGTGATCCTGCCTTTCTACTCTGCTCTTGTGAGACCTCACTTGCAGTATTGTGTGCAGTTCTGGTGTCCTCAATGTAAAAAAGACATAGAACTGTTAGAACAAGTCCAGAAGAGGGCCATGAGGATGATCATGGGGCTGGAGCACCATGGAGTATGATGATAGGCTGAGAAAGTTGAGGCTGTTCAGTCTGGAGAAGAGAAGGCTGCAAAGAGACCTCAGAGCAGCTTCCAGCATCTGAAGGGGGCCTCCAGGGATGCTGGGGAGGGACACTTCATTAGGAACCATAGTGTCAGGACAAGGGGTAATGGGTTTAACTTAGAGGAAGTTCAGGTTAGATGTAACGAAGAATGTCTTTACTGTGAGGGGGGAGAGGCATGGGAACATGCTGCCCAAAGAAGTAGTAAATTCTCCATCCCTGGCAGTGCTCAAGTCCAGGCTGGACAGCCCCTTGGGTGACATGGTCTAGTGGGAGGTGTCCCTGCTCATGGCAGGGACTTAGAATGAGACGATTGTAAGGTTCTTTCCAACCCAAACTGTTCAATGATTCCATGATTTTTACTTATGTAGACCATTAAATAAGCAGAAAAGATATGGGACTTATAAGGAATGCCCAGTAGTCAAATGTGTCATGTGACCCAGAAATTTCACTTACAGCTTTTTGAACCTTCATATTGTTTTGAGAAACCAAAATAAATAAATAAATTAAAATTTACATTTTACAGCAGAATTGAAGAGCAATACCAGGAGATGTCTGGAGATACCATGTCAATCAGTGTTAAGGGAAATTCTTTGAATTTATGTTTCACAGGATCTAAAAGAAATAATGAGCAGTATTGAGCGACAATTATTTTAATTGCTGAAGTGACTGTCTGGAGAGGGCACGCCTGCAGCGCCTGGTCGGCGGGAAGCTCGGCATCCCGGAGCTCCAACTCGAAGCACCAACAGGCACCGAGGGCGCGTCAATCTTCGGCAGGGCTCGCCCAGGGCCGGCAGCTCAGGACCGAGGAGCTGACTGACAGGGGGCGGTGCCAGGGGAGGCGGCACCAAACCTGATTGGGTGAAAACTGCCCCGGGAGCGGCGAACGGGGAGGGCAAACAGGAAGGGCTTGTGGGAGTTTGCGCTGCAGTTCTCGTGTGCAGGCGAGCGTGGTGGTGAGCGTTCTGCATGTGACCCGGGCCTGGTCTGGGAGCTCCGCTCTGTCTGCCCCGGCGGTGGTCAGCGCAGGCACCCAAACAGAGCCGATGAGAGGGGAGGATGCGGTGCAGAGCTCGGGGTGCAGAGAGCGCCCGCACTGCTCTGCTGAGG
>JANRGW010028264.1:0-12098 GCA_024733675.1 Psilopsiagon aymara
CCTCCTCCCTGGCAGAGCATGAGGCTCCAAAAGTCCTTGGCCAGACCAAACATCACTAAGCCATAACTAAAACATTGATGTTATCAGCGTTGTTCTCAGGCCACAAGTCAAAAAGACAGCGCTGCACCAGCTACCAAGAAAAGGGAAAAATGACTGCTACTGCTGAACCCATGACAGGTATGGTTTTGGTTGTGTGCCTGGAAATCAATTGTAGACACTCCTTTCCTGTATAAATGTTCATGAAGTAGCAGGTTGTTTGGTTTTGCTTGTCATGGTGTTTTTTTTTTTTTTTTATATCTTCTTAAAAGCCTACACTGCTTTGGCATGAAAATTGTCACCCAGTAATAAGAAATCCTTAGTGAATAGTATATGACAGTGATCACATTGCCTCTTGTGCCATTCAGAACAAGATTAATGAAATTCAGCTTTAAACCAAGACACGTAAATCTAAGCATTTATATGTAGAGATATATGATAAATATGTGATAAATAAAATCCCTTACATAATGGTATATATACCGGGTCCCATAAGAGACTTAGTTCCAGGAACACAGCTTATACAGCAGTTCACCTTACTTGTACAGTGGTACCTAAGGCTTGATTCTGTTGTACAAATGCAGGCAGAAGGGTGCTGTGTCCTTCTGTCACATCTGCCTGCTCTGTGTGGATCTCTCAGGTACCCCAGGCTATCTCATCATTAGTCACATTTAGGCAGCTGAACACCACTGACAGTGGCTGCTCCACTTTTTAATCTTCCCGGTCATTAGTGCTGTCGTGAGCATAGAATCTGTCCAAGTGAAACTGTTCAGAGCTGGAGTCTCTAGAAATCTCAGCAATAGTATCTATGAGAAACCATTTTTGAGCTACATCAGAATGTGCCATACTATTCAGCAGAAATGTGCTTTGGAAAACACAAAATGCCCTTGTATCTTCTTAAGGGCAGAAGGATATTTATATTCTTATGTAAGGATTAAGATGAAAGAAATGAGAGGAAAGGTACAGAGAGGAAAAAATGATGGAGGTGGAGCAAGAAGGAAAGAAATAAAGGAAAACAGAATGGAAGCAAAAGTGAATAGAAGTCACTCAAATCACAGGAAAGTGAAGCTGCTTTTCATCTCATTTTAGATAGACAGTGATTATTGTTTCCTAAATATTTTAGGTAGATGATTCTTCTAGAGTATGTTCCTGTGCTTCCAGCTCTAACATGCAGTTACAAAAATAGTACGAGAAGTGAGAAGAAAATTTACAAAGGCTCACATATGCAATGCTTGTTTTGGACCACTTATTTTGTTGCATACACAAAAGCTAAGCCCTGAGAAGAGAACCTAGCCTTAAATACAATATCACTACAATCCATTGTAAATCTCTTCTAGATTTCACTGGGAACAGGATCTGACCTTGAGAAAATAGCTCTGTGTGAAATAAAAAGTCCATCACTTTGTCATCACAAACATTTTTTGCTTGGCATAGTGTTTCATACACAAATCCACATAAAAGAAAACACTTAGGAGCTGTGAATCACATTTTGAATCAAAGCCTGTAAAAGGTCAGGGAAAGCAGAGCCTACCTGGACCTGCTGTTACCAGTTCTCATATGTCTGTAAAGTGTAATCAGTTGTGGCACTCAGCAGCATGAGGGCCGGATGTTGGTGTTGACAAAGAAGTTCCTGTTGTGCCTTACTCACTGGCTCAGCATCTGAAGGACACGAGGAATCCTTCTACTTTAGATTTCAAACATTTATTTTGCATTTTAACCATGAAGCTGTTCTGAGAAAGGTATTAAAACTCGTAGCAGTGTGGCTTGTGGTCTGTCACTGGAGGACCATGTTTCTTTCCTGTAGCATGGTATGTTCAGGATAAATAAGAACGCTCTGCTGTTTCATTTCTTTGTGAAGTATTTTTTAGGGCCAACAATTACCTTGGTGATATTTTGTTTGGACTGCCTGAAAAAAAAGGTTACCTATGCATGAGATGCTGCCAAAGGCAAACCACAAAAATCAAGGGGCTGAGGAGTATTTGAAGAAGGATTTAGATAGAGAAATCAGTGTATTTAACTTAAGAGGTGATGAAATATTAATCTAACTTATAAATCTTTGATAAGTGGAATTTGGAGGTATAGAAGTGTTCAGTTCTCAGCAGAGCAGCTGAGAACAGATAAGAGTTGTGCAGAGAAAGAAAGGGAAAGGGTGTAATAAAACATGAAAATGAAAACTTCCTTTGAGTAAGAAGTACTGGTCTATAGAATAGTCTCCAATGACAGTGATAGAGATACTACTATTGTGAAGCCTTTATTAGCCTCACTTTTTATTACAGAAGTGAGCAGACTGTAAATGAGATCAAGGTCTTTTATACCGAGACATACTTGAGAGCAAAATATCTCATGAGATAATCCCTGCCTTGGAAATCTAATGGGATTGATAAAGCAGGTAAAAAATAAGAAGAAAAGTAAAGGCAGCAGAAGTTTCCTAAGGTTACAGCCCAAACCAGTGACAAATTTCTTTATTTATTCATTACTAATGTGCCTAACGAGATACAATCATTACACATGGACTATAAAATTATAGCTGTGCACTAAGAGGAGATGAACTGAACAATTCTGTCACCTGAAAAACTCTCCCATTTGCTATAATTATCTCACAAACAAGCAGAGTACCGCGGTGGCATTTTGAGTGCATTGTAAGTTATTAGCACTTACCTCATAATCAGAACAGTGTTAGACATTAACTCTGAGTATTGTAAGCACCACTTAAAAGTTACAGCTGGTAAGTACATTTCCCATGTTTTTTCCTATTGCTGAAAAATACATGAAATTGAAGTTTAAAGTCCTTCTAGTGAGGACTGCATCACTCCAGCTAACACACTACAATAACCTTTTGTCTTATGTAGATTATCATTCTTTTAATAAGTTCACTTAGAAAGATCTTATGATGCTTGAAAGCTTTAGGAAGCCTGAAGAAGCCATAATAGTTCTGCAGATCTCTGTGCTTGCAGAGAGAAAGGCTTTGTCTGGCAGGGATGCTACGTTTGGCAATCAGAATTAGCAGAAAACAGCAGATTTACATGCTGATTCTGGACTCTTCAAAGCAGACGAATTTCTGCGAATATACTTTATCACACATCAGCAAATGCTACAGACATTTCTAGTTTTCTTTTAATGACAAAATGCTGGATCACAGCCATTGCAGTACACAATAAATTATATAAATACAGTTTTTACATGTTGGAAGAAGTCACGTTAAGTAATACACCTCATTCTCCTGATATTTTGCACTCAATAATGACATGAGATAAAATAATATTTAAGAGAAGGTTTTCACAGATGAGAAATAATATTAGGAGCTTTACATAGCCCTCTGGCAGAATAGTGTAATAGCAAGATATATTTTTATGAGCAAGAATATTGTGAAATTTATTTTTAAACATTACTCTTTCTCATAAAAAATTATTACATATATGCTTAACTTTATGTAGGTGAGTAGTTGTTGGGTTTAGTCTTCATCTCCTTTTCTTTACATTTTATCCACTTCTCTCTTTTTTGTGTCTAATTTTCTGTTTGTCTTTTCTGTCTTTTCTAAGAGATTTTTTTGTCCTTGCACCTACCTTCTGCCTTTAATGTCTTTTCTCTGTGTGGTTCTTCCCAGTAATCAGAAAAGGAAATCTGCACGGTAGAGAATCAATGAGTCTTAAATGAACAGGGTGCTGGTGTGGCATTCAACACATATTTACATGCCTATGGTACGCTTCCACAACAATACAAACCTAAAACTCTGTGTTCCATAAAATCATCTTTCAGGTTTCAAGATAGCTGAAGATATTTAGCAAACATATTAGAAGAATGAAACCCTTATAGGTAAATTATTCAGCAGGATTCAGCAGTCCTGAGTTTCTAGAGTAGACACAAGATCCACTTTCTGCTTTTCTTTTCTCACTGTATTTCCCTTCTTTTATCTGACTGCAGCTCCCGAGGGATGCCAGGCACAGTTGTGCAGAGGCACATGTTCTGTTTCAGTCTAAACTGATGAGAGAGAGAAGCATCACTCTAGGTAAACCCTTGTCAATATTTCCTTCCTTCCTCCAAAGGATGTCTCCTGACTGCCCCATCTCTCCCAGTGCAAAATGTTCCTGTACAGTTGTTTTAGGGTATTTTGCTTTCCTTCTCCTCCGAACACCATCTGGCAGACTTCTGTTCAGTATGACTCAGTGGGAGAGGACAGCCAGATGGGAACTGGCACAGTAATGGGGCTTCCTAAAAAGTGAGGACTTGTCCATCCTTCTCTTCTATACTCCTCCATCACTCTTTCCTATCCTTCTGACCACATTCATCCATTGCTTACAATCTTCCATTTCTCAGAGCACCTACTTATTTGCCCTTTTCCCTTTTCCTCCTTTTTTTAAGTCTCACACCTCAAAAGGAGTTCTTTTGTTTCCACTTTCAATTACTTTAGCTTTCCTCTTGTCCCTAGCTGCAGACTCCTATCATGATTGTGAGTCCTGCAGCGCCTTTTCTCAGAATTAAGTATGAGAAGACATGGATATCCCTGCAGTTTGGCAGTAGACAGCCACCACAGCACGTGCGGTCTGCCTCAGTTGTCTCCATTTGTGATTTTGGGCTACATTTAGCAGTGATTAATTTTCTGTAATTGTAATTTAGGCTTTTAAAAATCACATGGCATTAGTAAACATAAGTGCTCATCTTTTAGTTCCCTTCCAGTGTTTGTGGCTTTAGTTTTAATGTGACAAATAAATGTTCACATGATGAAGTATTTAAAGTTACAGGAGAACAAGGATTTTCAGGAAGATTCCCTAAAGGCTACAAAATTGCATGATAAGAGCCAAAGAGCTGGCAACACAGAGCAGAGTGCGGAAGAACTGGCTGCCAGTGCTGCAGCTGCATGCACTTGAGGGCTGGAGTTCAGGGAGATTAATCCCTCACGCGAAACACATGCCTTTTATATCTCCTGTGAGTGGTTGGGTCTAACAAGAGATACTGACATCCCTAAAAAAGACAGCAAATGTACAGAAAGCAAGTTAAATAGCACTAATATGCTTGTGCATAAGGGTTGCAGCTGATATGCCTACAGTACCTTATGTCCAGCTGACTGAGATATCAACATCAGGATAACTCACAGCAACACAAGCTTTGGCAAATGAATGTATAGCTGCTGCACTGAAGCTTCAGGCATCATTGCTCTTGGAACCTAAGACAACTAACTTAGAGCTTATTATCTCTCTCTGTGCTATAGTCACATTCTGGCTGAAAGAAATCATCCATCAGAAGATGCCTGGTGTGTCACATGAATCTTCAATGGACTTTTCAAAATGCCACCTGCTGTTCTACCAGACACGTGCACCTTATCCTCACTGAGCTGAATTAGGATCCACGCCATCAGGGAGGCTGAGGTGGGACACCCTTCTGCCCCACACTCTGATCTGTATTTAGGATGGCAATGTACATGTCACAGGCAGTGGTGTGCAAACCTGTGAGAGGGACCACTATGGCAGGACAGGTTGCAATTCCAGTACAACATCCTTTGCACTGTCTCTGTGCAGAAACTGTCCTTTTTGTGTTGTTCACCCAAATGCAGAAAACTTGTAAAATATGCTGCTCAAATCAAGATTATTTAGTCCAAACTCAGAATGTGATGAGCTCCACTGGGAAAGAGCAAAACTAGGTAAACAAGCAACACCACTAGAGATGAAATTGAACTTTGACAAGTGCAGTACAGTGTACATCGAAAGGAATGATTGAAGTTATAAGTACATGCAGATGATCCCTGAATTAGCTGCAGTCTCATGCCGTAAAAAATTAGATTTTGCAGCAAATAGTTCCCAGTCTGCTCAGGGAATAGGAAGGCAAAAGCATTCGTTTACATTAAGGAAGAAAGAAGAGGATGTGTTGAAAATCAGTGTTTGCACATACACATAGCAATGATTTCCAAAGTGTTTAGATAAGATTCATAATCAGAATATTTTGTCACATCACCTAAGTGGTATAAGAAAGTCTGTAGGTAATTAATTTTATAGAAAAAGGAATAACTGTTACTTGCCTATGTCTGCAAGCACCGGTGTGCTTGCTCTCAGCCTTCCTCAGGTGAAATTACATTGAAGACCGGACCACCTTTTATATATAAACACTGCTACCTCTGTTTCTTATGTTTGGAGAAAACTAATTTAAATTAACCGTCTGTCATTATAAGTCTGAACTTTTCGTTGCCCCATGCAGTGCTGTGTCTGGGTATGGTTCAGACTTCTCCCTTCTCAGGCTCCCTTTTGTGCTGTTTCTATGCAGCTCCTTGCTGGGTGTGTGGGAAGCTGAATTGCCCTGTTAGGAAATATCTGCGTTCTATAGGCTGGAGAGACAGAACCCATCTTAAAGCTTTGGAGGATTTCCTTCTAAGAGGTATCTCTCAGTGTTTTGGGATCCTGAGTATTTAAGGTAGGTTCAATGAATCAAGCTTTTGGGCCAAACACTTGTTTCTGCATCTGCAGAGGGTAATTTGAGTACTAACTACACAGCTCATGCGTTGCTGCATCAGCAAGGGGTATGTGGCTCAGTATCCCTGAAGATCTGAACCTAGTAAAACCCATGAGTTTTAACTAAGACTTCTATTAGACTGGAATGCTCCTCAAGGAAACGTATTTCAAATGATCAGAGCTACTGGGAAAGCAGAAAAGTGGTGGCCAGTTAATGGCTGCAGATATTGAAATCCTAGATATAGTTGGAATATGAGCAGAATTCCATTGTGGCTGAAGAACAAATGTCAATTATGACTCATTACAACTGAGAAATGAGTTTAAGCAAAAATCCATAATTCAAATCAATAATCAGAAATAAAACCAGAGAATGTATGAAAATAATTTCTGCCCTACAGCACATACATAACTAAAGGTGTGTGCTCCCCTTCTGAAGTGAGAGGGTCATTTTTATAAGTGCTTCAAATGCAAGGTTAATCTGCAGCAAAGTATGACTAATAGCCTTCAAACAGGAATAATTAGACAAAATAATAGTAAGTTGCACTATAGGTCATTATTTGAAAAATAAATTAAAACCCCACCACATTTACATTCCATCACTAGTGCATTTACTACCCAGTAATTCTCAAGTAAGCTGAGTTAATGTTCCAATAAAACATTCAGGCTCAGTGAAGCTGAAAAGCATACACAGCACAAAGCATTATTTAAATAGTCAAAAATGGTACTGCATACAATTAAAAATGGGAGATGTAATTTAACTTCATATACAGATGTGGTATCTGGTAGCAGAAACATGCATCCATACATCTGAAGTCCAGGAAGGCCAAAAAACATCTGTAACACCGTTTGGCATGGAAGCTGCATGATACTTTGCATAGAAATGGGCTTCATTGGCAAATGATGTGGCGGTTTTTCAAGAATCTCACATTTTGATGGCAACACAATGTTACTTCTGAGAAGCCTCAGTGGTCTTACTTTGATATTTTACTAAGATTATGTATTAAGATAACTATCTGTTTACCTAGAAGTAACTAATTATGCTTTCTACCCATCAGTATAATGCCTTCATTCCTTCACATTTGCAGTAAAACTTCTTTCTAATGTAATCTCAAGGAACAGTGGTTTTATATTAACTTAAATGTGGCCTGCTAAATATATATGAATACCCTTCTGCCTCCCCAGGACTGTGCGTTAGTTGCAGCATGACTTCAAATATCCCTCCAACAATTAAAATATGAAGTTGTTTGTTATGAAGTGGATGGGCAGAAAAATGCTAGTGCTTATGCTTCCAGCTATATATCAGCTGGAAAAACTTGCATAAACCAGGTAGCTGAAAATAATGTGAGCCTGAATATTTTATAGTATTTATTAACTCACGTGTACACATGCAACCCCCCAAAAAAAACCACAACAAAACCCCATATATTCAAAACCAAGATATTGCTAAAACCACAGAAAAATGAATACCAATACATAAGCAGAAGTTCAGCTCAGTGTACTGTTACTGGCAAGCTCAGCAACCCCGGAGTTCAAATACACTATTCCTTCCAGTATCTCCCACCCTTCTAATTTCCTACAATTCCCTCTCCTATTTAGAAAAGTCCTGGGACAGAAAATATGAATTTCATTCCTGCAGATCACCAGGGCCAGGACCAGCCATAAAGGAGGGGGAGTTGCTGAGTGATGGGGCTCCTACAGGGAATGTCAGAGCAGTACTTCTCACCCATGACAGGGAAATGATAAACGCAGTGTAAGCTTCTGTTTCTAACACAAAATGGCTCACAAAAGCAGTCCTTAACTTGGACAGTTGCAACTTGACTTTGGAAATAAGATTTTTGAATGAATGACTTCTGATGGGCTTTGGAAGAAAAATAAGTGAGGAGCAACTTTTATTGCAAGCCCTGTTCTTGGGAGGGTTTTGCCTCTGTAGCAGGTCAGCTATAGTCACCATGTTGGGAGGTTATACAAGGTGACTATATCCCAGTGCATTTCTGTCAATATGAAACTATAACTAATAAAACAGGAGAAACACAACCCATGCATGGTTTGATCTCAAATTCCTGATGTGTCATGGCCAAGTAGACAGTTCCTTTTCCCTGTGCTCAGACCCAGGTGACTGCAGGGTTGCTCTGATCTGATGTCCATGGGCTGTACGGGTGTCAAGCTATGTGCCTAAATGGTTTCTGGACCATTCAAACTGGCTAGTTCGTGCTGCCTTTGGCAGTGAATGCAAACAGTACCATGGCACCATCAGTGCCTGCCTCTGTCTCTCATTTCTCTTTTACCAACACAGCGTGCTCCCTTCTGAATCTTGGTTGCCAAATATTCTGTTTCTGAAGCTATTTTTTCCTGGTTCACAGCTTTGCCTTACTGGATTTTGGTTACCTCCATCCCTCCCAGAGAGCAGGTGAGTCAGCAATGATCTCACTTGCTAGCTTTGAAACCACAGTGCTACAGCAAAGAGAGATCACCCAAGCTTTCCAGCAATCCCAGTGTAGGAACATGCTCACAGCCTTGTTCCAGAGGTCAATTCTGTTTGTTAAATGAAGTGTTACAAAGGAGCAAATTAGATTATCTGACATACAAAAAAAAAAAAAGTAGGCCTTTCCAAAGTTAAATGATGTAAACTGAAGACTATACGCATTATACACAGATGGGCCTATGAGGAACTGCAGGACAGAGAGTTTTGACAATCTGTATAAATGCTTTCATTTCAAAATGAGAATCTGTGACGGATTATAATTGGCTGAGCATAAAATCTCAGCAGCCACAGCACTTGCAGTGGCACTTCAAGGCAAAACATCATTTCTGAATGAAGAAACAGCCTAAAATAGAGTTACATATAAGCTAGAACATGTCATAGTGAGGGAAAAAATGAAAACCCAAACCAGCTCAACACAACGCCAATATAAATACAATTCAGTTCATGTTTTAACTCAATACGCGGCACAATTTATAAATTGGTTCTTTGATATGAAACAGCATTTAGAAAAAAATATTTAAAAATAATGCTACATTTAAATAGTTTTCTAACCTTTAAAATCATGTAACTATGAATAAACACTGGTAACATGGAATGTGCCAATTTTATTCTTTAGAGAGTTTAAGGAAGTTACATCAAGGTTGTTGTGAGAAAAGCTGATTGGGTTTCCTGTTTGGTGTGATTGCTTTACATGATTGTTGTTTTTCTCCCCTGCATTATCTTTGAGGATGGAAAGGTTTGCCTAAATCCCATGGCATGAAAACACTATGCAGTTCAGAGCTGCCCACTGGTGTGCAGCTGAGATACCTTTATTTGTTTCTTCAAGTGCAGCCTTAGAAATACACACTTCCAAGATTATTCTGTTTGATGCCTTCAACAAGGCTGAGAAAGTCCTCAAAGAATGTTTATGATAAAAAGGAAGCCATCTCTAGCTATGTGGTATGGAGAAAAAAAATCTTATCCTCTTCTGTTGGTAATCCTTGATTTTGTACTCTGGATGCTCCCAGATTCTTGCCTTTAGTACTGATGTTATTTAATACACTCAGCTACCAGCAGATCTCGGTTCTTCACATGCCAAGTCAAATAAATTGAGATAGTATGCCCAAAAAATGAAACTACTTATACATTTGTCATCAAACAGCACTTCCCAAAGCCATTAACATGGAATATGATTCTCTTCCCCATTAATGCTGAAGGGCTTATTAGAAATAGAACTTGTACAGTAGCAGACACCAGGCTTTTCCTTTGAAAAAGAAAGCTTTTTATTAAGACCTTTGCATTAACATCTAAAAGTTTTTATGATATACTTTGGGCTCAGTCTCTTACAAAGTTCTCCTGAAATGCTGACACAGAACATTTCATCCAGAAACGCAACTTAGCTAATCAAGAAATAAAATAGCATTTACTTTGTTCTTTATAGAAGATGACTTTAAATTGCTGGTCCCTGCGGAATTTCCTTTTTCACCTGATTTTTTTAAGTTTTGAATTTTGTCACAGTTTTATGAAGTTGTTAGTGTTTGGTTTTTTCCAGCTTTGGTTCCACTGATTGTGAGCTACAATGTGAACCGTTTAAAGGCAAACATTTACTTTGCTTCTGAAAAGTTTCTCAAGGAGAAAAAGTGTTATATAGATGTTATCAGAAAAAGGATTACTGATATTATGATGAGATAACTGTCAAATAATCTCAGGATGCATTTCTGATGCAAAAAATTGAACAAAAAAAGTACAAAGTGCTAGCTTCAGGATAGATTGTAACATTTATGTTATTTTTGAAATAGAAATAAGAAGCTTCCATATATAACAAAATGGGAGAAAGTCTCAGAATTTTACCGACAGTTCATCATAATGCTGAGAGAAAAAGCCCAGTGGTATTGTATGTGACATTCTATAAAGTTAGTGAAGCAGAACAGTTGATATGCACACATAAACATGAAAGAACTTTTAACAAAGGCTGTAGAAGTCTTACAAAGAATAGAGACTGAACTTGAATAATGACAATGTCACATTCCCAGCAAAGCCAGGACAGTGGCTGAATAGAGTGATGCCTTTTAAACTCATAAATTCATTTATGAGTTTAGTTGAACGGCCTGAAGTTGAATATATGGCACTCTTGGTATTAGCTGAATTCATCTTCTTGCACAGTTATCCCAGATCTGACCGGTCAATACAGGAAAACCAATGTTAATCATGTGAAATGAAATTAATGAAGTGATTGAGTCAGATAGCTGCATTCTGATGGAAAATTAAAGGAAACAGTCAATGTAGAAATTTAATGACTCTGGGACTCCAGTTGACTAGACACTGAGATGTTGCAGCTCCTTCTAGAGCGCTGGTTCAGAAGAGGCCGATGGACTCATATGTTGTAAGAGCTATGAGTGGCCTTTTAGTAGCTCTGTGAAGTTCTGATATCCTAATGAAAGCAGTGAGAAGCCCCTTCCAGAATATCCTCCACACACATGAACAATATTTTTGTTATCAAAGTGTGGGAGTTGGAGTCTCTACATGTAATGCTGCACAAGTTTCATTTCCCTTGCTATTTATTGATTTCTTATTATTTTTACAATACACTGCTTTCAGGGGAGGCAGCCAGTATTGTGAGTATTCTATATATATGTCCACACTCTTACTTTCTTACAAAGTCTTTATATTCACATTATTTACTCTGAATTCCAAAGGAGTTTTTGCATGATCACAATATTAGTATCAAAATATGCATTTTTTACAGGAAAAAAAAAGTTACATCATGTGTATTAAAGGTTTGTGACCTCTGAGATCCTGAACACATAGATAGATGTACTTTTAGGAATTATTTAAACAGTAATAAAGGCAATTGGTGTAGCAGGGATCCTCTGCAGAGAAATTTGCTGTGAAGACGAGATAGAGTTTTCTGTGAGTAGGCAGCTTGATCAGACACAGTACAAACTGAT
Organism: Psilopsiagon aymara; assembly: GCA_024733675.1. Classification (NCBI taxonomy): domain Eukaryota; kingdom Metazoa; phylum Chordata; class Aves; order Psittaciformes; family Psittacidae; genus Psilopsiagon; species Psilopsiagon aymara. The sequence goes on from JANRGW010028264.1 coordinate 11,883, forward strand.
ACAATGTCATAGGTTCAGCAGTAGCAGTCATTTTTCCCCTTGATAGCTGGTGTAGTGCTGTGTTCTCGACTTTCCCCCCTGGAACAGTGCTGATAACACCACCAATGTTTCGGTTACAGCTTAGAACATTTTGGTCTGGCCAAGGACTTTCTGAGCCTCACGCTCTGCCAGGGAGGAGGGGAAGCTGGGAGGAAGCAGAGACAGGACACCTGACCC
>JANRGW010028266.1:0-5000 GCA_024733675.1 Psilopsiagon aymara
TCGAGATCCCGGCGCCGCGCTTCGCCCTGAGCGCCCACTGCCTGGAGCGGGCTCAGACCTGGTGGTACCCCTATGCCCTGACGCCGGCCGGAGCCCACCTGCCCCGCACGGAAGGTACCGATCCCCCTCTTTCCATCCCTCCATCCCTTCCGGCGGGGCGCAGGGTGGGTCCGGCCCTCTCATCTCGCTTCCCCCGACGGGAATCGAGGGCAGAACGCTGAAGGTGTCTCTTTGTGTCCCCTAATCCCCTTTCTCTCCCTTTCACCCGTCCTTCCCCTCCAGCCGCTGAGAAATCCCTGCTGAGGGACTCGTCCCCTGCTTCGGGCACCGACCGGGACTCCCCGGAGCCGCTGCTGAAGGCGGAAGGGGAGCAGAAGGAGCTGGACTCCAAGAGCCCTGACGAGATCGTCCTGGAGGAGAGCGACTCGGAGGAGGCAAAGAAAGAAGGGACCGCGGAGGACTGGAAGAAGCGGGAGGAGAGCCCGGAGAAGAAGCCGTGCCGCAAGAAGAAGACGCGCACGGTGTTCAGCCGCAGCCAGGTCTTCCAGCTGGAGTCCACCTTCGACATGAAGCGCTACCTGAGCAGCTCGGAGCGGGCCGGCCTGGCCGCTTCCCTCCACCTGACAGAGACCCAGGTGAAGATTTGGTTCCAGAACCGTCGGAACAAGTGGAAACGGCAACTTGCGGCCGAGCTGGAGGCGGCCAACCTCAGCCACGCCGCCGCGCAGCGCATCGTCCGCGTCCCCATCCTCTACCACGAGAACTCGGGCGCGGAGGGGAGCGCGGGGGGCGGCGGAGCCCCCGGTACTCAGCCCCTGCTCACCTTCCCTCACCCCGTCTACTATTCCCACCCCGTGGTCACCTCCGTGCCGCTCCTGCGGCCCGTCTGAGCCCGCCCGCCCGCCACCGCTGCGCGGAGGGGCGCGGAGAGGCTCGCAAAGTCACCGGCCTACTTGTAAGTACTCCAGCCGCTTGTGCGGTTCACCCGGCCGGCGGCTGCGGAGCGGGATGGGGAGGGGGGGGAAGAGAAGGGTGCGGGAGGGGACACACACAACACGACACCCCTCGGCGGTGGTGCTGGGAGAAAAGTCACGAAAAATGAGGAAAATAAAGCTAAAAAATCAATAAAAATTGGAAGGGGAGGGGAAAGGGAGGGTGGAAAATAAGGAAAATGAAAGCGGGAACTTGTAGAGGACCCTGGAGCTGTCACACCTTTTGTAAACGTGGACGAAAACCGCGATGGTCTCTGTGGCTTTAGTTTTATTTTTGTAAAAAATTAAAAAATAAGGAAAAAAAGGAAAAAAATAGTAATAATTAAAAAAAAAAATAATAACGATAATGATCCCAGGCCGCTCCTCGGCATTTGCCAAACGCTCACGGGAGGAGGAATTTCTGTTCCTTTCGGACCTCTCCTTCTGCCTCCAAATTGGTCATGCTCCTGCTCCTGTCGCGACACAAACTTCACCGAGCGCGGCTTTTCGTTCCAGCAGACCCCGGCACCGAGTTTTGCTTTCCCAGGTTTTGTACCTTTCGGTTTCTGTCATGGGACCTTCTAACGGGCAAAGAAACGCGGCCTCAAAGCGAGCGGTTAAACGCCCCCGAACGCGTTTGAGCGCCCCTTATTTATTACCGTTGACTTGGATATTTTGAATTCTTGTTTTCTTTAGTCTTCCGGTTGATTTATTTTTGTTTCCTTGTAAAGTTATTTGGGGTTTTTTGGGGGGTAAAAGATCTGTACCTTTTGCTTTCTTTTTGTATAATGGTTATTATGATTGTTCTTGTACCTTTGAACTGTGCAATATTGTACGACGATCCATAAAGCACTGCTTTTATTTGAACGGTGAGGAAAGGGGGGGTTAGCGTTGTATAATTGCGTTCGTTCGTGTTGTAAAAAATAAACTGAAAAGCAAAAAAAATACAAAGGAATTAAAAGCGAAGGGAAGTGGGAAGAAAGGAGGAGGGCATGGGAATGACCATCAGCATATGCGGACAAATAAGGGAGATGGGGTGAGCTGGGCGCTTTAAGTGAAGGACAATCAACTTTAGGGTAATTTTAATTTATTTGCTATGATGTACAGTTTTCTCCTGAAGTCCATCGTGGGGTTTCCTAAGGCAGAAATGAAGCCGGGAGTGGACACCTCTTGTCTCTCTCTGTCTCAGCGTCTGCTCACTTGTTGTCTGACAATTGTTTGCTGTCTTCCCAAGGGTTGGCTTCGGTTTCTTTCCTGTCTTTTTCTTTCAATTCTTTCCCTTTATTTCCCCTTTTCGGTTGTGCTCTCTGCCCCCTTCTCGCTTTCTGTTAGGGATCGGTCCTATTTTTAAAACAGCCTATATTGTTATAAACTTAATGTTGTGGTGGAAAAGAAAATAATCAATAAAACCCGTTCCTGATCAGTTTTCTTTTAAGTGTGGCTTCGGAGGAAAAGAAATATATATATAAATAAAACAGGCTATAAAAAGTCCAAATAGCTCTGGCACTGGGGGTTACCGGGCACCCCCCTGGACTCCCTGGTTATCCCAGTCCAACTGGGAGCGACTCGACTGAGGGGCCCTTTCCCAGCATCTCGCCTGGGTAGCCCCCAGCGAGGGGTCCAGGCCCACGGGAATGGGCACAGGAGTGGGTTCTGGGGTCCCTTCCCAGTAGGAGGCCGCCTCGCGGGGGGGGTTCACCATAGCTTCTGGCTGCCCTTCCTCAACCACTCCAGACGGGGGTCGGTGCTGCCCTTCCTCTTCTGTCCCACTTCCCCCGGGGTCTGCCATAGGGAGGGTTGTTCATAGACACCCCACGGTGTCCAACCCCCCGGGGGGCGCCCCCAGCCCGCGGCCAGGCCCGTCCTTAGTGTCAAACCCCCCGACAGGTTTATCCCGAGATAGGATCGCGCTCCGCTTCCCTCAGATTGGCCCGAATCGACGTGTTGATAGTGCCGAGGGCAGGATTTCGGGCCAAAGAAATCAAAATAAAACTCAGCGTTGCGAAAAGATAACCCCGCGTTTTCTTTTCGTTTGGGATAAAACCCCCTGGCAATGGGTCATAAGTGAAAAATAAACAGAATTTCCGAGTCAAAATACGCTGCTCGCTGTGTCGCCTACAAACAGAGTGATGCCTTTTCTGTTTGCAGTACTAACTTTGGGACAAGTCGCTTGCAGCTCATTAAAAATATTGTTGTAATAGCAAATACCATCTTTTCCCACTTTTACAGCGCGGCAGCACGATGTTATCAAACGGCAAGCTAAAATAACGCATTTATTTGTGGTCGGTGCCCAGGAAACGATTCCGGCCCAGCCCGGTCCTTCCCCAGCCGAGGAAGGGCACTGCGGGGTCCCCCCAACCCTGCGAGGGGCCCTCTCCGCGGCGCGGCCATTGCGCGGGTGCGGGGAATGGCGCGTCCTGCACATCGCGGTGCTATGGGGGGTATTTCCCAGGGCAGGTTGATGGGGGTGGGGTTGGTGGGGCTCTGGTTGGAGCCTTTATTTTTCTTTTTTAATTAAGATTTTAATTTTTAATTAAGAAAAAAAAAAAAAAAAAAAGGAAAGAAAGGAGAAAACTCAACCCCGAAAGCAGCTTTTCCCCTTCTCGCCGCGGGATCGACAGCAGAGCACAGGCTGTGAAGCGGTGGGATGGAGCTGGGCGATGGGCTGAGGGCCTGGGACCCCAGCTCCTCTCCCCCCTTCCCGCAGCCGGGCTTCCCGGCTTTCCCTCGCTCCCTTCTATCTGGATCGGGAGGTTCCTCTCTGCCCTCATCCCCCAAACCTGGTGCTGGGTGTTTCCTCAAGCCTTCCCAAAAGTATCCCTAAACTCTGTGCTACACCCCCAGCAATGCTCCAGGGGGAGTTTAATGTCTCCCTCCTCGGGATGAGGCGGAACTTGGGCACCCACCGAGCCCCGGCTCTCCCTGAGCCGCTTCCGTGTGAGGAGCACCGGTGAAGAGAGGGACGTGCTCCCACCGTAAATACACCCCCTCCGCACCTAAACTTAGTGGAGATCCCTCATCAACCGCTGCTAATGAGTCGCTTTGAGTGGTGGAAAAAGAGCTGCTACTAATAATAAACCCCCATCTCTACAGGGATGCTTGGGAGGGATGTTGGTGCTATTGAAAGTTGCTTCGTTTTCTCTAAGCTGTTGGCAACTCTGCAGCCACTTGTGTTTACTGCTGCAATCCCGCTCGGCAAATCTCTGCCTTTGTTTGCAATTCAGGAGATAACACGGTTCTTCTCGGCCACTGTTTTGAGCTTGGCTGAACAGAACTAGCTCGCCTGTTTGTGGTCGAAACACACATGTATTTCTTTTATTTGGTAGTAAATAGAGGCTTGCTGTGTATAGCAAACAGCGCGGGGGAAGATATAAACTTCCCGACCCGCACATTTGGGGGATTCAGAAGAGTTTTGCCTCTCGGAGGGGCTGGACCGGGGTGCACAGAGTGGAGCCCCTCAGCCGCACGCAGCCGAGCGACTTGGGCAGGTGGGTAATTGATTTATTAACGTTATTATTACTGTATAGATGGAGATTCTCATCCGAAAACTTGCACATTTTCTGGTACAGGATAGTGGGAAATGTTTAATTCTACTGGTGGTGTCCGCGGTGGGGACACACATCGGGGACACTCCGCTCCGAAGGGAATAACCCCGCTTTAAACCAGCGGTAAAAATAGGTGTTGGGGGGTTTCTTTACAAATATGCTGCAAGTGTCTCTGTAATAATCACTTTACTCTATCGACTCGGGATAGTGTGCGAACGGAATGAGAAGACCATTAAGAGCATTAACAGATTGGTACAGCATAATGCTTCAGCTCGTATTGATCGCGAAACGTCTGTAAAATATTGTTTCAAATGAATCTATTGTTCCTGAGCTCTTTTCGGCTGTGTTGATGACCTTGGTTTGTTCTCACACATCCAAATTATCCTCCCGCCCTTCTCATAGATGATCGGAAACCGAACGGTGGGACACACCGCGGCCATCCCAGTCGCTTCGGGGCGGGCCCGAAAGCGTAGCCTGAGGGGTC
>JANRGW010028266.1:7500-15465 GCA_024733675.1 Psilopsiagon aymara
GGAGTTAATGAAAATGTCATTTTAAAACGTCTTGACATTTGTCTCTATTGATTTGTATATTTCCATCTCATTCTTTGCTTTCCCGGATTTGATTTTCTTTTTTTTGGGGGGGAGGGGTGTATGTTTCTGGAGAGGGGAAACGACGGCACAGGGAGGAGAAATCAGCAGCGGGAACCGGGGCTGCCTCCGCGGGGACCCCGGTCCCACGACCCTCAGGCAACTCGGGATTAAAACCCTCTGCCAAGGCCAAGGGTATTGCGTCTGGTCACGAATGTGACCCAAACCACCCGGGTTTCCGAGCTGGAGCACCTCTTGCGCCTCGGTCTTCCCTGCGGGGTGCCCCCAGCATCCCCCTGTGCCGTCCTCTCTCGCGAGGGCGCGGGCCACTCGCCCAACAGGCAGCGAAACTCTCCCCATCTTCGTTAAATAACGATATTCCCAGGAGTGGCCGGGGTTCTGGGACAGCACATGGACACGGACGCGGGTGGCCCAGGGCAGGGAGAGGATGCATCCCTTTGGAATCTCGGCGGCAGGGAAATGGAGGGGAAGAAGGAGGGCCCGGGGGGCCGGTGCTGTGCGCTACCCAGGGTGGCGGTCACCTGGCTGATGCCTTCCACGCCGGTCCCGATCTCGGCGCTCCTGTCGGGGCGGGGGGAAGCATATCAGGGTCCTGGCTGGGGTACTGGGGCGCCCAGGCAGCCGTCGAGGCTCGGCCTCCGACTGGTCTCCCAGGGGCAGGGTATCCAGGCCCCAGCGAACGCGGGCCGGGATGTCCCTTGGACCCGGCCGTAGCTCTGTGCCCTCCCGGGATCGGCACCAGTGGGGTCCCTGCCCTTGTCCCTTTGCCCCTGCGTGTGACACAGCGGCAGCTGCCCCATCAGATTTCCCCTCCCAAGGGCAGGACCGGCGGGAGAATAGCTGAGAACGCCGTGATTTACTCACCCCAAGGGGAAGAGCCCCTGACTTCTGACAAAGTTTATTTGGAAGCGCCTGAGGATGTCCCCTCCCTCCCTGCTCTCCCCCAACCCCGGCTTGCAGACCCCGGGAAGAGCAGGCAGGAGGCGTTTCGTGAGACATTTATTAACGGCTGCAGAGGAAAACCCGATTTCTCGATGGTTTTCCCGGCTCTGCCGAGCCGCCAATACACCGTCGCAGGGATTTTGTTTCTCCATCCTGTCATTAGAAGAAGGGTAACGGATATGCGCAAGGTGCTTGTCCCAACACCCCCTCCCGCCATGCTCGGCATAAGGAATTCAGCCCACGTCCCTCTCACCCATCCGCGGCGCAGGGCGAGGAGGCAGAGCGGGCTCAGCATCCCTCCTCCCCCGGGCTGCGGGGTCAGAGCATCCCCCCGGCGCCTCGGGGACGGTTGAGCGGACTCCGCGGGGGTTCTCCCCTGCTCCTGCCGACAGTTGCTTCTTCTTCCCTACCCCCTCAATTCCGGACCCCCCGGGTCTCCAAACTTTCCGTGTCCGCCGCCGCCGTGATTGGCGCGGCGGAGGCCACCTCCATGCAAATGAAGCCCCGCCGCCCGCCGCTCGCAGATCAATAGGGACGCGAGGGAAGGAGCATGCATTCCGCCTGGGCAAGCGCAGGGAGAGCCGGCACCGGCACGCCGAAAGCACCCCCCAAAACAAACTCCCCGCCGGCTCAAAGCGGGCTCCCCCCGCCCCGCACACACTCCGCACCACGAGTCCCCAACACCGCCACTCACCTCCGCGCACTCTGACCCCCGACCCCGCTCTGAGCGGCAGCGCCGCCGGCCAACCGCAGCGCCGCCTGCCGCCGCCCTCGGGACCAGCACCGTGATCCCGGGCTGCCACCCGGCTCCGCACCAGCCTGCCCCGCAGTCGGTGCCTCCAGGCGGGGCGCTGCTCCGCCCCGATTAGCCCCGGCGTTCATAAACGTAGGAAGGGGGGAGGACCGGGCAGAGCTCATTTACCTGAATAAAACAGTTTCCGCCCCCAAAACAAGGTGTAATGGGCCCGGCGGGCAACGAGGGGTACTGTACAGTGCGAGGACAGATGGACGGACAGAAGACAGGCCAACTGCCAGCCCCGCTTCTCAAAGCCGGAGCCTGGCTTCAGCATCAACCACCAAACCCGGAACTTTCCCGCAGACAAAACCCACTCAAGTGCCAGTATCGAGCCGGTACCTGCAGGACCTGGCAACGAGACCCTAACCCCTGGATGACTGTGCTGGCCCCGCCACCCTCCCGGGGCACCCCGGGCTCTACATCGGCTGCTCTCACAGCTCTCACAACAAAAGGCAAAAGCAAGGGCTGATTTTTCCCAATAGCTGTTGCCAGGAGTCAGTCCCGCAGCCTCGGGACAGCTGGAATTACACACAGCTCGTTTTGTCTGCTTTACACTAAACCATTTGTGTACTGATGAAGTCTTTGGTTTTTGAAGCCAAAGTTTCCCCTGGATCTTTCAAGTCGCAGCTCAGGCGGAATCACCGGGTGATTTCCAAGACCAGTCTGAGTTACAGATCAATGGCAGCTCTTCAGACAAACCATGTGTGAGCAGGTTGCAAACATCCCAGCTGTTTTCTTTCCATGAGATCACCGACACCTTCATCCATCCCCTCTCCTGGTCCTGCTGAAAAGCCCAGCAAAGTGCCACATTTGGGCTGCCCACACCAGGCACCTGCTTTGCAGAAGCCCTCGGTTGGATTTTAGTGATGAAACCTGGGAAAGGTGTCTCTCCCTTAGTATATCCACAGCAGAAGACTAGACTTTCTTCTCTCTAATCTTGGTTTGATTCAGAACATCCTCAGTTCAGAGCAGTAAAACCAATCAGTGCTGGTGAAAGCAGAGAGCCAGGCTGGATGGAGATGCCCCAGGGGATCCACCAGCTCCTGGGGGACCCACAGACTTGACATCTTCCCTGCGGAAGGAGTCATCCCAAAACACATACAGGGAGCCAAGAGAAAGCACCCCAGCTTTAAGAGGCCCATGATAAGAATAGGTTTCTTTGCTGGTTTATCTAAGCGAGCTGATGGCTTTTCTCCTCCTTTACAGAGCCAAGATCTCCACATGTTAAATTGCAATTAATTAGATTTGGTTGCTCAAAAAAGCAAAGGGAAATGCTCTACAAGATTAACCAAATCCCCCAGCAATAAGATCTTAAGGAAATACAAGCAGCTCCTCCTCCAGAGCAGAGGGGTTTAATAATAATGGCAAAAGTCAATATGAAACTAAATTCAATCTGCTGTTTCTCTTTGTCAGGTAACTTGATGGAGACTCTGCCAATTCAGGTCTCTACTGCTATGATAAATAAATACAAACACATTAGTTTGCAGATCACAAAGTTTTCACAGAAATGAAGAGCAAACACAATCAAAAATACCTTTCACACCAGCCAAATTCCAATTAAATTAGGACAGATTATTCAATAAAGAAGCCTACAAAAATCAAGCTCTTCATTGATGCAATGGCACAGAAACACAAACTTGCTGCTTTCTAGATCACAGTGTCTCAACGCAGGGGAAGAATAAAGACTTTGGTAGAACTGATTTCATTCAAATCTGGCTGGAAGCAACCACAGTAATTCCTTCTCCTACTGACTTCTTGTTCAACAGTACAGCAGCAGCCTCCAGCACCCCTCTCCCCTGGCTGGGACTCTTCAAGCCCCGTGTTTTACTGGGAGAGGGGAAGAGCTCTTGCTATCCATTACAAGACAAGTTTGGCAAGGAAAGCAACTGCAATAGAAAATCCTAGCCATGAAAACTGCTGGTATCATGTAAGAATTCATTTTCCCTTAGGCTGGAAGCTGTGGATGTACCTGGAACACTCCTGTCCTCTCTAGATGACCAAGCAGCTCTTTTTCGGGAGGACAAACCAAGGTTTAGGACAAAGGCTTGGGTCAGATGCTTACACAAGGCAGATGAGCAAGCCACAAAGACTTCAAATCCTCAGTGTAATCAACTTCTCCACAGCTGCTAATGGGCAGAGGCACACAGAGTATTTTACTAAAGCTGGAAAAAGCAGAACTGGTGTTTTATTCCTAGGGAAGAGTTGTCATTCCCCATCTGCAGTGGGTCACTGAATTAAGATTCAAGCTTCTTTACCCTTTTCCTACGAGGCAGCACTGAGCCCCCAGCTCTGAGGGTTCTGTTCCCTTTCCAGGGGACCTTGCTGACAACAGGGAATTTCAGTGCCTGACAACATAGCAGCACAGAGGGGAGGATCTCTGGGAAGCCTGAGCATCCCATGGGGTGCAGGGCTGAGCTTCCCCTCAAAAATAAAATCCCCCGAAGCTCCATAAATTCCTATTAGCTTTATAACCACACATTTATTCTTGTTTTCCTGTATTTCTACTATCAGGTGATGTTATACAAGAGCAGGAGACTCAAACCCCTGATTACAACAGCCTGAAGAGAGGTCACATATCCCTTGAGCTGCAACCTTCCAAAGGCTTTTCTGCCAGGACAGACATGGAATAAAGATGTGTGGTTGCGATCAAATTATCCCTTCAAAGAAATGACAATAAATTCTGAACTTCCCAATTACAGGGGACAGGCAAACCTTGGAAACCATTAAGAGCTGCTTCTTCTGCTGATGAATTATCCAGAGTGCACAGAGCTATTTGCTGAGCTTCACTGTATTACACTAATTATAAATTAATATATTGCTCATTACACAGTAAAGCTGTGCAGGCAACTAATGCACTGCTGCAAAGAGCCTATTTTAAAGCATCCTCTGGTACTTTTATGATCTAGATGTTTAATTTACTTCTGTTCTGGCTTAAATGCCACCAACATGTCATTCTCTCAAAAGGAAATATTCCTGGCTTCATCCTGCCTCCTCTGGGGCTCAGCTACATAAAGGAATGATGGAAATTAGAAGAGCTTTTTTTAATTCGAGGCATTTGCATGTGAAATTCGGCAAAATAGCACAATTTAACTCCCATGCTGTTGTCTTCAAATTGATGTTTGCTAAGACAGCATGTAGGCAGGGAGCTACCCGTGCTGGCTCTCCTCATTCACAGCCTCTTCCTTCTCATGCATACACAGCTGCTGCCCTGGTGGGGTCAGCATTTCCTGCCCTGCACAGGGAAAGCGGGGAGAGGACTACAATCTCCTCTCTGAAGGGAATGGCTTTAACCTGGCAGAGGGCAGACTGAGATGAACTCTTACGCAGAAGCTCTTCCCTGCGAGGGTGCTGAGGCGCTGGCACAGGGTGCCCAGAGAAGCTGTGACTGCCCCATCCCTGGCAGTGCTAAAGGCCAGGTTGGGGCTTGGAGCAAGCTGCTCTGGTAGAAGGTGTCCCTGCCCGCAGCAGGGGTTGGAGCTGGAGGATCTTTAAGGTCCCTTCCAACACAAACCATTGCATGAGTCTAAGAAATAGTTTTTTTTCATTTGAAAGGGGATTTGGAAGAGTGTTCCTCCATTTACACCCCCCACCCCCAAATTCAAAGGAATCATTTTCATTACCATTTTCACAAAACTTTATCCAGAAAAGGAAAGATGGCATAACCTTACATCTTCTCTATTCTGCATAAGCAAACCTTGATAATTGAAGGAGAGGAGGACGAGGGCATTTATTCTCTTCCTGGAGCTGTGGGGGAGGGAGACAGCTGGAGAGGGGAAGTAAACCCCACTGCCCACAGAGGGTGAGTGCAGGCAGGGGGGCAGGAAAAGTACAGGCATCCCTACAGGAACTTCAGGACAAAGGGCAGAACTGCCGTCATCCAAAGTGCCCATTTACTGGCATTTGCTCCCCAGGCTCATAGGCTGACTCAGCCTGTGACTGCACCCCCAGGCACATGCACACGTCTTGTTCCAGGCAGCCTTGTGAAGGGGAACACCAGCCTCAAAGACCAGGAAGAAGCTTCCCATCAAAGTAGCAGGCAATATGAATAGGAGGAAATGTTGCTTTCTTTCTTAGAAAGCTGTTATTAGCATTGCATTGTTGCAGGGAGCATTCTTGCAGCATGTGTCTATGTCAGACCATTCTTCCTGTATGCTGCTGTTTAAGTCCAGCCGGTAACTCAGAACAACACAGCCACTTGCTCACTCCCAGACTAAAGCTGAAACACAGCACTGCACCAGCTACTAAGAAGGAGAAAAATAACCATTACAGCTGAACCCGGGATGCTGCACGGTGCTTAGCATAACAGAAGCAACAAACATCAAACAGGGTCATAAAATTCCTATTGGAAACTGCCATTTCCTTCCTTCCTTCCAAGGAAAGCATCCTGGTGACTCAGCAGTACGGGGCAGACCGTCAGCCCTGAAGAGAGGATAAACATTCCCTGGAAAAACGGTGTTTTCCAATGTTAACACAAAGGATATTGCTCTCTTTTGAGACCCTCGTGTGCTACCAGCAGCAGGACAGAGATGCTGGAAGCCAGAAGACAGCTGGAGCAAGGACAAGGCGGCCTATGCCGCCATCCAGCGCCTTCCTGCCTCCCTGCAGCTCCCGCCGCAGATGCTCTTACCCTGACAGCGCGGAGTTGGCAGCAGAGCAGCTCACACGTGAGCACGGAGAACTGGAAGGAAGCTCTGACCCATTAACATTGAGATGCAGAGAAGAAGCGTACGCAGAAGCCAACAACAAACCTGGAGAGGAGCTTTGGACAAAAGCCTGCAGGAATAGGACAAGGGAGAATGGGTTTAACCTGCCAGAGGGAAGAGCAAGATGAGATTTCAGGCAGAAGCTCTTCATGTGAGGGCAGTGAGGGGCTGGCAATGTTCAAGGCCAGGCTGGCCAGGGCTTGGAACAATCTGCTCTAGTGGAAGGTGTCCCTGGCCATGGCAGCGGTTTGGAACTGGATGAGCTTTAAGGTTCCATCCAGCACAAGCCAATCTGTGACACTATTATAAACTTACTTATGCTTCCATCTCAGAAAGCTCCAGGTCAGCACTCCTACCTCCTTCCCTCAGTGTTTTATGACCCATAACGGGAGAGCAGAGATGTATTTATCAGGGAACACTTTAATTGGAGTCAAGTGGCAGCTGGGACACTCAGGTGAACAGAGGATGCAAAGCAAGGCAGGAAATGAGGCAGCAGCTTCAAATAGGGGTATGGGGGGGTACCAGAAAGCAGAGTGGGATAGGGGATGTGAGCTTGGGTGTATGTACACCTTAAAAAGGCAAGTTACTGTTGAGGGCTAGAAGATATGAGCAACTTCCATAGAGTCATCTTAGCAATTTTGTTAAGTTAGAGGATGTATGGAGGAAGAAAGTGGCTCAACTGTGGAGGACTTCACAGAGTTGGTAGTGAGTGCACTGCTTTTGCCTAGGCCTTGCTGTACCAAAGCCCTGCATAGGGAGGAATAAATGGTTTCTCTGTGGAGCTGAGAACTCTGAGGTATGAAAGTGTTAGGAAATAGCCTCATTTTTACTTTATAGTAGGAAAATACTGTAGGATTAAGTAAACCCTTTGTTGTAACAGGACCCCAGAGGCAGCGAGGGGCTGAGGCTGGGCTGTGTGAGTGCAGTTCTTCAGCCACTCAGTGAGAATGTTCTGTTCTGGGTCAGATAAAGCTGCATCCCGACCGACGCTGGAGTGCTGCAGCCTGGGTGGAAGGGTGGGAGTAATTCCTCGCTCCTCTCACGTCAGCTTCCTTGCTTCTCTGCACGGCTGCCGAAAGGTTGCGTTCCGCTGATGGGCGCCGGGAGAGTGACGAAGCACCTGCCTCTGGAAGCGATGGCGCATCAGGGCAGATGCCCTGGGATGATTCAACCTGGAAACCCATCTGCCGGGAAGACGAAGAGCCCCGTATGGGCATGGCGAGACCGTCTCCACCGCAGACCCATCTCCCTGAAGCCGGTAAACGACCTGGCCGGAGCTGCTTCACCGTGCAGCCATGGTTCATGCTCCGGGGGGGGCGGGATGCGCCGGGGGCCGTCCCGGATGCGCAGTAACCGCGGGCGCTGCGCGTACGCGCTGCGGCGCTGAGCGCCCGGGGCGGGGCGGTGGGCACGGCCCGGCGGGGCTCAGCACGGCTCGGTCCGACC
>JANRGW010028266.1:15565-28499 GCA_024733675.1 Psilopsiagon aymara
CACAGGGGCTTGGAGCAACTGCTCCAGTGGAAGGTGTCCCTGCCCATGGCAGGGGGTTGGAACTGGATGAGCTTTAAGGTCCCTTCCAACACAAACCGGTCTGGGATTCTATGATTGTAAAGCACCCCCAGCCTGGTCCTCGGCTGCCTGCACCGAGGCGGGCACACCCACCTGTCCATCCATCCATTCGATGGAAGGACGGGGATGGCTTCCCCCGGCCTCGGTGATGGCTTCCCCCGGCAACGGAAGAGGCGGCTGCTTGACCAGGGACTCACTTCAGCCTTTCCCCCAGCTGGAATGGGGGGTCTTGGCCGTCGGGGGTGCCGGTGCGGGTACCGCTGCGACCCCCGTGCTGTTGCTCTGTTGCAGGCAGCGCCAAAGGGAGCGGAGCGGCGGCGGCGGGCAGCGGGGAGCGAGGGCCCTTCCTCTCGCCCCCCCAGCAGGACTGTAAGGAGGAGCAAGAGAAGCCACTGGGATCCGCCTCACCTTCCTGCGCGGACCGGCAGCGCGACGGCGGGGACCGGCAGGCCGGTGCTGCCAAGAAGAAGACGCGCACGGTGTTCAGTCGCAGCCAGGTCTATCAGCTGGAGTCCACCTTCGACATGAAGCGCTACCTGAGCAGCTCGGAGCGGGCCTGCCTGGCCTCCAGCCTGCAGCTCACCGAGACTCAGGTGAAGACCTGGTTCCAGAACCGCAGGAACAAGTGGAAACGGCAGCTCTCGGCAGAGCTGGAGGCGGCCAACATGGCCCATGCCTCGGCACAGACTCTGGTGGGGATGCCGCTGGTGTTCAGGGACAATTCCCTCCTCCGAGTGCCGGTGCCCCGGTCCATCGCCTTCCCCGCACCTCTTTACTACCCCGGCAGCAACCTCTCGGCCTTACCGCTCTACAACCTCTACAACAAGATCGACTACTGACCCATCGCGCTCTCTTCCTCGCGGCCGCCCCTTCGGGGCCGGGGCCGGGACTGGGGCAGAGACCGGGACTGGGGCCGCCGCGGAGGCTCCGTGCGGGGTCTCGATTTACCTCCGCGGCAGGGACAGAGGAACGAAACTGATGGGAGGGACGGGGCAAACGGAGAGCCCGGGTCACCGGGGGCACCCCCGTGGCCCTCCCGCGATCCTGCCACTTGAAAACGAACAAAATTAATTAAAAAAGCGTTATTTCAGATCTGTAAATATTTTTAAAGAAAGAAACAAAAAAAAAAAAAAAGAAAAAGAAAAAAATAAACTGTTTTCAGCCTCTTTTGTAATCTCCCCAGAGCGATCGCACACTCCCACCGGCAGCACCGGGAGCCCCGCACACCGGCCGGGCGCTGCGGGAGCGTCCGCTGCTGGAAGGGGATGCGCGGAAGAGCGAAACCAACGTGTGATGCCTATGGTTTGGTTGGGTTTTCCTGCCTCCTGCTCGTTATCCTGTTCCCTGCAGGGAACCCCAGGCGGGCCTGCCAGTATCCACCCCGGGGGTGGGGGGCGCCCAGTGCCCTGTGCTTGGCTGGAAGGATCAGGGCCTTTCTCAAACGGTTTCGTTAACGGGGGCCGGTTTTATCAGTTTTGAGGAGTATTTGGCTACAAGCAGCGATGGAAGCAGAGGGCTCGCAGCTGCCGGTATCTGACCCCGGTGTTCACCGGCTCTGCTCCCCTCCCGCGCGGGGGCACCTATGGGTACATCCCCACGGAGACAGAGTCTGTCGTTCGTGGAATAAAAAGTGAATAAAAAGGGAATAAAATCCCGCAGGAAGCGGGATTCAAACCGTGGCCACCGGCCCCGCCGGTCCCGAAAGCTGGGGTGTTTCTAACAGCAGTAACAGGGATGCCTAGAGAGGCAACGGGAAAAACCAGGAGAAATAACAGATGAGAAGGGATAAATCAGTGCGCGCCAAGGAGGAGGCTCCCCCATCCTTCACCCCGGTGTGCAGCCCGGTCAGGACGGGGTGAGCTCAGCCGCACTAACACGGGGGCGAGCGTCGGCTCCCATGCTGCAGCTCCACCTTTCGGACCCTTTTTTGGGGGGAATCAATCGTCTTTCGGGTTTGCTCCTTAACGCAACCAAATCCCTACGGCAGCTGCCGTTACCTGCTCAAGGGGACCCCCGTGCGGCAGCCCCGAGGGGCCCGCAAGGACTATCCCTCCCCGGGCCCCCGTTAACGGCCTCCGCCGATGGCCGGAGCCGAGCGGGGCGGGCGCGGAGGCGCATCGTGGCACCGGCGGACTACAACTCCCAGCATGCCCCGCAGCCGCACGCGCGCGGCTCGCAGGGACGTAAAGTTCTTCCCTTTCAAACTGACCAATCGCGAGGGGGGAGGGGGGTGTGCGCGCGCGCGGCGGGCAGCGGCGGCGGTTGTGGGTAGGCCGGAGGCGAGCGGCCCGGGAGGAGCGCTGAGGTGAGGCCGCGCTCCGGACCCCCGGGCCCGGACCCGGACCCGGACCCGGACCCGGACCCGGACCTTCACCCTCTGACCGCGGCTGGCGGCGTGCGGAGGCCTCCGTCCGGGGCTAGGCGGAGCGGGCGCCTCCCCTCAGCCGCCGCGGCCTCCCCGCCGCTCTCCGCAGCCCTCCCTCGGTTCTCGGCCTCCTCTCTGACTTTTCTTTCCTCCCGCCGCAGCATCTCCCGCATCCTGACGTGGTTCTCCGGGACCGGACTGCCAGAGCCACCGTGCTTCCGACTGCTCCGTGCTTCCGCGATCCGAGGCGGCTGCAGTGAGAAAGGTTTTTCTTGGCGGTGTGTGGAGCAGCGAGAGGAACCCGTGCAATATGAAGACGGTACTTCTAATGTTTTCTTCTTCGTCAGAGAGCGGGCTGGTCGCCCTGAGGCTTTCGATAGGGCTGCCTGCTTTGTTCGAGAGGCTCACCGCTTAGCTGACTGGGGGGAGGGGAGTGTATGTTGAAGGGCTGTAACAGCACCGATTTCATCTCTTGGTAGTAAAAAGTGAGCTTTTGGGAATGACTGTAGTGATAGGACAAGGGGCGATGGGTTCAGACTTCAACAGGGGAAGTTCAGGTTAGATACAAAGAAGAAGTTCTCTACTGTAAGGGTGGTGAGGCACTGGAATGGGTTGCCCAGGGAAGTTGTGAATGCGCCATCTCTGGCAGTGTTCACGGCCGGGTTGGACAGAGCCTTGGGTGACATGGTTTAATGTGAGGTGTCCCTGCCCGTGGGAGGGGGGTTGGAACTGATGAGCTTAAGGTCTTTTCCAACTCAAATCGTTCTGTGATTCTATGATGGAATTGCAGAAGAGCACCCTGTAGCTAAGTCAGCATCACAGTTTTAGCAGTTTTTTCCTTGTATTGTGTTTTTTTTATGAGTTATCTCTTGTTGTTTGAGGTGGGCCTGACAGTTACTGTTTAGCAGACCTGACTGTGGTGCAGTTTCATTAGTGAAGCCGTGCAGACTTCTTTGTTTAATGTTTTCTCTTTTGTTGGTAACACATGTAAAAGGTAGGATGCACTGAAATCCTGATATTTATATTCTTTTTTTCCTGTATTAAAAATAGCTTTGGGAGATTTTTCCAGGTTTCTGACATAAGTAACTTTGCCTTCTGAAGTGGTGTTTGTCGATTGCTTTTAAGCTGGTTGGTAGCTGTTGTATTCTTCTTTGTCATTTTAGCTTTCTGCCACAAGGAGACAAGGCAGTTAGCATGCCTTATAGTTGTTTTGAATTCCTTTAGAGATTGTGGCGTTGTACATCCATATGAAACACTCACTAACGTACACTTCACTGTTGATGAAGGTGCAGCTGAATTCTCTGTAGTATTAATATAAAAATGCATAGCAAATTCTTAAGCCTGTCTATTTTTTTTGCCCAAGTATCTTAGAGCAGAGCTGAAAAAGGGTTGAGAAAGATGTTTTTATTTCCTAGTCTTAAGAGTTCATGTTTAAATAGCAGAAAAAACTTTGTGTTTACATAGCGGTTTTGTTTCTTTGAAGGGTATCTAAGAAAACACTTCCTAAAGTTCCCACTTAGGAATTTTCTCTGGTGTAAGAATGTGTAGTGCTCACATTATTATACAACTTGATGATTGTTTAGTTACTGACAAGTGCTGAACTAGAATAACTGTGCACTTAGCTTGAACTTTCTCCTAGTTCATCTGTTCTTTCTCTCAACTTATTCTCAGAGGTCTAATTTTGCCTCTGCAGTTGTATGTACGGATTCAGGAATGATAGTGTTACAGAAAATCTGATGCAGTTTACTTCTCTTTTCATTTTACCTAAAGGGAGATGTACTTTTAAGACTTTCTGAAGACTTGAAAAAAGGTTCTGGTGCTTTTGGTGCTGTATGTGTCATGTACAGCTCCTTCTTTCAGAGTGTCTGTAAGGTTTGCATTGCTTTCCCAACTGAAATTTGCTGGTTTTTGCCTCTGCTCTCTTTTGAATTTTTGCATATAGAAGTTAAGCTGTCCTGTGAAGTGAGTTCTGCTGTCATTGAGCTGGCATTCAATTAATTGCTGATTCTGTTTTCTAGTCCCATCACATTTGCATGTTTCCTTTACATTCCAGTACCCTACAGATGGTCTCTTCCCTTTCTTATCTGACCTCCTTTAGACTCAAAGAGGGAAAAAAAATCTCAAAGGTGTTTCACTGGCAATATTTTGTAACAGTTATGGAAGCCAAAGGATTGAGAAGTTGCAGAGAGCCCAGAGCTGTTTATAAAAGATGTCCCACTTCCAGTTCTTGTGAGTGTGATGGTTATAGCAGATCAAGAACAAATCAACACTTCTGTTTTTTTTTCCAAATCAGATTCATTCCTTTTTGCCTGCATGTGTGGGTTTTTGTTTTTTTTTAAACTTCTTGATACTTACAGTAACTGATATTTACTTATATATATACAGCCACACACATAGAGTGGGGAAAAATACATTTGTAAGTAAAAATATATGAGCTTAGAGATAACAGTTCAAAAAGTGTATTATTGTTCCATGTTATAGATGATATTTAAATCTGGAAAGCGTACAGGGAGGAATTTATTGAGGTTTTGGACAGGGATGAGCATCTTAAATTTTAGAGTGTGTCAGAATTCCGGGTGTTGTGAACTTTTCTGTGTAAAAGCTGGTAAACTTTTCAGCTCTAAATTCTCTTTAAGACGGCTCAGTTAGGATGCTAATTCGCTAGGTTACGTTTTTGTTATTACTAAAACTGTATCTGTTCATTATTGTCTTCAGATGACAGGATCAAACGAATTCAAACTAAATCAAACTCCAGATGATGGTATTTCATCAGTGAAGTTTAGTCCAAACACATCACAGTTTCTCCTTGTTTCATCTTGGGACACAACTGTCCGTCTCTATGATGTCCCTGCCAACACCATGAGACTCAAATATCAGCATACAGGAGCTGTCCTCGACTGTGCTTTTTATGTAAGTGTGGGAAGTGGATTTTTATTTACTGTTATTTTATGAACCTATAGTGGCCAAGGTACCTGAGAAATTGCAGTGCGTGAAATTAAAGGGATAGTGAAATACCACCTAAAATCTAGTTTTGTTCCTTTATTTAAAAAAAGCTTCTACCGATTATTCTTCTTTTAATGAATGTTATTGTAGTCCTAAATACAGATATTTCCTGTGAAGGGTGCTGGCACACAAGTGATTTACTCCTGGTAGAAGTGGTAGGCCAAAGTACTTTGAGCTGCGTTGTGCTGTTTCTGCAGTGCTCTGGTGAATTGTGTGCATGGCTTCTTACAAAGAGTTGTACTGGTGGTGTATAGCTGGAAGTCATTATTCCCAATAAATTCCCGTAGCCCATTAGTCTTCTCTTTCATCTTCTCATACTGGTTGTTTTGGGAACATGGCATTGTATTCCCAAATACGAGATAACCGGTTGCTGTGTTTTTAATGCACTGGATTTAAAATAAGCTTCAGAGTGCTTCAAGTTTATTAGTGCCAGTTTTTGTTTTGCCTTTTTGGTGTCATATATGTACTGGAAGGTTTCAACTAGCTTTTTTTTTTTTCAATGTATTCTGACATATACTATAGTAACTTGCTGTGTTACTACATCTTTTAAAGATCAGTTTAAATGTCCAGGTCTTGTGCTTTTTTACATTGAACCTTTTGTCAGATAGTATCATGCTGTGGATTAACACACATGTGCGCAAATGGTATCTGCCTTCTAGATTAGTTTTAGGAGGATTATGCTTCAATCAGATGGAGCTGGTTTGGGTTGGCAATTATTTAAAAAGTATTACGTGCCTTGCTTTTACAACAGCGGAAATAATTTGCTGTAGCCTTTAAATGCCCTTTTGTTTTACTTTAAATAGTAAAAATATAGCTCAAAGTGCTTTACTTAAGCATTTTGCAAAGCTTCTGTTGTCTGCCTGTTTAGATCTGGGCCAGATTTTAACCTTGTATCTGAATTCCCATCTTCCCCAAACTCCTGAAAGCAAGTCCTTTGTTATAAGCCTGGAAGACTAGATGTATCGCAGCCAGGAAAACTTAATGCATGTCACAAGGTGAGCTCTTTTTTTGCTGTATAGGATCCTACCCATGCCTGGAGTGGAGGATTAGATCAGCAACTGAAAATGCATGATTTAAACACGGACCAAGGTAAGCAGATTGAGTTCTCTCAGTGGTCTCAACAACTGGCCTAAGCTTGATATTTATTTATTTATTGTAACAGAATATATGTCCAGTTTTTTAGATGAGGGAGATTTAAGTACTAGATGTTTAAATCTGGATTTAAGTTGTCAGTGTCAGTGCTCAGCAGTCTCCTTTGCTGTGCAGCCCTTTCAGATTGCTGCGACAGAGAACAAGGCAGTGTTCTTAGTGTGTAACTGAAGACTCACCTGTAACGCATTTAACAAAAGGCCTGAATATGTTGCTGCCAAGTGAGAGTTTAAACTTTTACCATGATGAACATTCATTGATGTATTTTACATGTGTATTTATTCACTTATTTGAGCGTGAAAATGGATGGGAAGGAAATAGCTGTGTACTCCTCATGCTGACTGTTTGAGTTTCACATCACGTGTGCCTTTATCTAGCAGAATAACTGGTGACCCTAATAAGAACTGCAGAAAACCATGGAAGCATTTGGCAGTTTGCCTAGAAGTTTGGTGGATGCCTGTTGTAGGATACCTTGAATTAGGTTTCTGATGATCATTCTGCTCTGCCTTAGGCTACTGTGTCTCAATTAGTGGGAATTAGCTAAGCTGAAGTACAACTGAGCATGTTCTTTTTCAAAGGTTTGTGATTTAGATGTATTTAAGAATGATCTTTCACATGTATGGCAGAATGTGTATAAAGCTTTTGCTTTATCAAACGTCATGGCCTTACACTATACTTTGTATTGCTCAAAAGTAACAGTTCCAGTGCCTCATTGGTGCAAAATATGGAGCTGGTTTATTTTGTGTTCGTATGTGTGTTAAAGAGAAAAATGAATCAGCCTGAGACAGAAGTGGTCACTAGAACCAGTCAAAAGCCAGGGCTCAACAAGCTTGTGCACGAAGTAATGTTATGAAAAGGTCAAATAATTCTGCTGTAGATGACTTTTTGGAAGTGTTCCCATTAATATTTTTATTAATATGTAACATTGATTCCTTTCTTTTGTTTTAATGTTCATACGTACAGGCTTAAGTTGCTTTCTGTGTCGAAGGCTGTGATACCATTTGGTACTGAACACTTCTTTATACATCTGAAGATCTCTCTGTGGCTGCCTAAAATTCTGATCTTTGTCTCGTAATCTCAGGAGACAAGTTTCAATTTAATAATCTTGATCTTTGCAGAAGTTATGCTTCCAAAGTCTGAACTATCCTTAAAGGGGCTCCTGGCTATAAGTACACTCATGGGAATGTCAGAAAATAGTTTGTTCATACTGCGGTATTATGTGCTTCTTTTTAGTCTTTATTCAACTTTATTCTTACTGTTTGTAAGCCAGTAAAGTTAAGATATATTGTTTTCTTACAGAAAACCTTGTTGGTGCCCATGATGCTCCTATCAGGTGTGTTGAGTATTGCCCGGAAGTAAATGTCATGGTGACTGGAAGCTGGGATCAAACAGTTAAACTGTGGGATCCCAGAACTCCTTGTAATGCAGGAACCTTCTCGCAACCTGAAAAGGTATGTACTGGGTGCTGTATTAAATAACACATCCAGTGCCTTGTTCAACATCACTATACTGGATGCTTGTCATAAGCTGAACTGAATTTGAAGGATAATGCTTTTTAAGGTTTAATGCTTTTTAAGCTGTGAAAATGTTGCCTTTTGAAATGTTGATATTCAGACAATATTGTGATTTTTAGGTTGAGGCTTTGAGCTTTCATCAATAGGAGAATGTAACTTAATTCTTAGTGCTTGTGGTAGACCAAATGCTTATGATTTAAAGCAAACTATAGGAAGGAAAACTGAACAAAACCAGTGTGTGGCATTGATGTTAATAATATTTGGCTTAATTGTAATATGCACCATTGATTTCCTTAAATGCTGAGACTTTGCTGTGTCAGATCCTGGCAGTTACAAGGTCTGATTGCTTCGACATATGTGTAGAGATACAGTAGGAGGCTTTTTATGTTGCCTGAAATAATATTTTGGGTGTTTTTTTTCACGTGTATTAAAAGACTGAATAAAATTGCTTTTATTGTAACTTACCTGTCGTTGTACTAGCGTCTGTAAATTCAGACATCTTCCTAATACTTAAATCCTCTGTGCTAATGGGAGATCAAGAGAAATAAGGTAAAATGTAATGTCTTAAGCTATTTCTGATGGTTATATGGTGTGTTAATCTTTACACTGCTTAGAGTGGTGTCACTGGAAGAATTACAGAGCAGTAATTTCTGTTCTTTTCATAGATTCCTAAACACAGACTGGGCTGCTGGATGATTTTACATAGGATTTTGTGCTTGTGCCTTTTATAAATCTCATTTAGCTATGTCACATCATATTGTCAAGTCATAATTACGAGCCGTCATTACATTGCCTATTGCATCTAAATAGCTCTTACTTCCGTTACAACGTAGCTGAATCTACTTCTGGCAAGACCTTTGTTCAGAAGAAAGTAATTGCATTATTTCTAGGTTTTGATTTATAGGTGGATGTAGCATGTAAAGAACTGTGATAAATTGCCGACAGAATATCATATAATGGACAGCCCCAGTGAATCAAGCTGCTTATTGGTTCAGCCGGGTTCATTATGTCATTTTTTTAATGCTGCCTTTGATAAATGTGTACACCTATCCAGCTGCATGACAATGGTTTCATTTGATTTATGCTTGTGTGTGTGGAAAACGAATACTTACTGTACAGGTGTGACATCAGTTTGTAAAGAAGACTTAAGATATTTAATGTTCTTTATGCCTTTATTGCTATACATATATGCAAACACATATAATTATTTTTGCGATCAATTTTTACATCAGTAATGAGGGGAGACTTGAAAAACAGTTTTGCTGGTGTGTAACTGCTATTGGATCAAAGTTTTCTTGCCCTTTTCATGGCAATTGGCATCATGAGAAGTTTTAGTTAACTCTAGTGCGAACATTTAAGACATTTCCTATCTTAAGACCTCCGTCTGAAAGTGGAAGTTCAGTAATCACATTTGAGAATGCGAATGCATGCTGAGTGAGCCCTCATTGGTAAAGGAAGGTTTTTTTCCTGTCTCCATATATACATATACCCACACACATACACACCTGTATGCTTAGTTTTTATTAGAAATTAACTTATTGAAAATAAATAATCTCTCCAGAAATGCTTATAGCAAATGAAAAGCTGTTTGATCTAATATTTCAGTGCAGTCTTACCTGAACCAAACTGCTTTACTGGGCTTTGTCAGAGAACCAGAAAGTGAAACCAGGTGCTTGAGTGAAATTGTACGAGCAAATGCCAAAAGTAAATTGAATCCTCTTGGCAGGATACCAGATCTCTTACACTTTTGATTCTGAGGTATATCCAGGATTTGTTTCCTATGTATTGAGCTGCATTAGCTCACTTTTTCAAAGCTTATTCTTACAGTTTGCTCTTGTTAGCAGTTCTCCAGCAATAGGCAGCTGGATTCTGTCTTGTTTGTGTATCATCAAGTTGTAATTCATTTGATAGCACAGAGGTTTTGACTGAACCTTGTTGTCCTTTTCCTTTTTTTAATGTGTTTCCAGATTAACAGCATCCCAAGTAGTATTTGGAAACAGAACAGTTTATATGCTGAGTATTTTAATGAGAAATTTGACACATGAAAGGTAGAACATCTGAGCAGGTTTTTGGAGTGGAGTTGAAATTGCGAGCCATGGTCTCTTTTAATGGTGCAAAGCATACTGCTGCTTTCAACTTCACTTTTATCAAAGTATACAAAACACTGAGAGTTTCTTAATGCTTTTTTGGCAATTTAGTTCCCTTTATTAACGTAAAGTTCAACTTGAAATAATTCTGTTTAAAAAAGTAAACCACATAATTCAGAGAAGAAAATGTGTGATGTGGTATTGTAGGAAAACTGCAGGATCATGCAGTGATAGCAGGGAATGCAAACTGAGCATACCAAGCAAAGATGAATTCCAATATCCATGCACTTCGCTCTTATTTCTTCTGTTTTCCTCTTGCCTTGAAATGTCCAATACATTTAACAATTGAAATAATCTTGAAGGAAAACTTGAATGCTACTGATGTCCCTTTTGAATTTAACATAAATACTTCTGTACACATGTAGCATTTAGAACATGGGTAACACCAGGAGAAGGGAAAAAGTCCTGTGTGGAAGATTTAGGTATTTCTGAGATCTGGAGACTGGTAACTGAACAAATGTGCTTGGAATTTAGAATTACACAAGTGCATATGCATATCATTGTTGCTATATGTATTATTATATATCTAGTTGTTGGGACTGTGTTGGGCTTGATTTCACAGCTATGTGCTAGGGCTCAGAATTAAGGGTGAGCTTTTACAATGCCTTCTCACTAACCAGCTGCACACTATGACTGTTTATCCTGCAGCTGAGTTATAAATTAAAGCTAAAAGGATTTCTATAGCTATTGACTTTTTTGTATAGATGTTTTGTTATTACATATTGCTGCCAATTTGTATTGTTGGAAGAACAGCGGATTTTTGGGCCTAATGTTAAATAGTTTATTTTTTTTAAAGGTTTACACACTTTCTGTGTCTGGAGATAGACTAATCGTGGGCACTGCAGGTCGGAGAGTGCTGGTGTGGGATTTGAGGAACATGGGTTATGTTCAGCAGCGAAGAGAATCAAGTCTGAAATACCAGACCCGCTGTATCAGAGCGTTTCCCAATAAACAGGTATGGGGAGCATGGCACTAATCACACTTCTGAATATTCTTCAGGGAAAATGGTGGTTTGTCTGTCACCTTTTCTCCATCTTTCTTTTGAAACAAATTCTGGTCTTCAAAGGTTTTTGTAGGAGGGGAAAATAAACGGTGTTGAGGCTTCTTGTTCAAAGTTGACTCTTTGTAGTAGTGCAGTTCAGGAGTGTTTGTCACTGACTTACCAGCATATCAGGTTTTGTTTTTTTTTTTTTTTCCCCTCAGTTTTATCTCCTTTTTTAAAATGACGTCATGCATTGCAGTACCAACATGCAAATAAACCTCCCCCAAAACCTCCACAAAGTTGCAGTAGAAGAGAGGAAAACAATTGGAGTTTGCTCAGCAGCCTTTATGTGTTGTAGCCCCAGGTCCTTCAGTAGGCAGGAGCAGGATTCAAACTATATGAATGTCTTTTAGGTATTTTTCCTTTGAGCCTGCCATGCACTCACGAACCTGAGATATACATTACCTAGGGGCAGTTGTGCAGTTTAGATGGTCATACTGTGTAGGTTAACAGAGTGCATCTGTGATATTTCTGAAGTGAAGGAAGATTAGCTTTTACTGACAAACTAATTTGAAAGGGAATTTTCCTGTGCACATAGTGATAGAACAGGAATTGTGAGACTTAGTTACTTGTTCCTGAGCTGGTATGAAGGCTTTTTCCCTTTTTAGCTCTAGTTATAGTAAAACAAGCTGATTGTCCAGATTGTATCATATTATGGATTTTAAAGAACCTTGCTATAGCTAGATATCATTACAGTTCTATTTCTGAAAAGGTCTATTATGGGCTTAACTCAGAAGTCATAATAAAAGCATCTCAGGTTGCTCTTAAGTCAGGACTGTAATTAACTGGGTAGGTGAACACCACTTATAATCAAGTTTCACTGAAAATACTATTTCAACTTGAGTGTTTAGTTGCTAGTATAAAGCTCTGAACTAATTTTAATGTAATATAATTCTGAAACAGTCCCTTGAGGATCTCATATGTCAGATATTGAGGCCTTGGGGAATAGGTGGGCAAATACAAGGGCTTGTTAACTTTTTAGTATTTTCTTCTCCCCAAATCAACTTTGTGTTTGGACCTGAAGGGTAACTAAAAGGTCCCACTGTCAACTTAAAGCTGTGGTGCTGATGCTATTGACCTGTAGTAACAAACAGTTTCTGGCTGTACACAGTCTTAAGGCATTTTGTTTTGTCTATTGAATGTGAAGGGTATAAGATAAATTGTATTGCAATCTCTTTTCCAGTTGTAAACTACTAACGTGTGTATCCAATTTGTTTTTAGGGTTATGTTTTAAGTTCTATTGAAGGTCGTGTTGCAGTGGAATACTTGGATCCAAGTCCAGAAATTCAGAAGAAGAAATATGCATTCAAATGTCACCGTTTGAAGGAAAACAACATCGAGCAGATTTATCCAGTTAATGCAATTTCTTTCCATAATGTCCACAACACCTTTGCTACAGGTGAAGTAGTTACTCAGTTTTTTGTATCATTTCTATCAGTTCCTTTAGTTTGGATTTAAAAGGTCAGCCTTTATTTCATATAACTGAGAGAGGGAAGACTGATGAGTTCTTCCCTGTGAGGGTGCTGAGACGCTGGTACAGGGTGCTCAGAGAAGCTGTGGCTGCCCCATCCCTGGCAGTGTTCAAGGCCAGGTTGGATGGGGCTTGGGGCAACCTGCTCCAGTGGAAGGTGTCCCT
>JANRGW010028266.1:28599-41151 GCA_024733675.1 Psilopsiagon aymara
CAGTTCCTTTAGTTTGGATTTAAAAGGTCAGCCTTTATTTCATATAACTGAGAGAGGGAAGACTGATGAGTTCTTCCGTGTGAGGGTGGTGAGACGCTGGTACAGGGTGCTCAGAGAAGCTGTGGCTGCCCCATCCCTGGCAGTGTTCAAGGCCAGGTTGGATGGGGCTTGGGGCAACTGCTCCAGTGGAAGGTGTCCCTGCCCATGGCAGAGGTTGGAACTGGATGAGCTTTAAGGTCCCTTCCAAATCCAGCCATTCTAGGATTCTCTATGCCCTTCCTTTCTAAGCATTTAGATTGTGTTTCTGGCAGTAAGCAGGGTTTTTAAAGTATTTGATGCTTTGAGAGTCAGTGGTTTTAGCAGAGATTTTGAGAAATGCTTGTACTCTTTACTGAATTATATGACTCTGTAACCCTGTGTTTTTACTAACAAAGTAATTCAGGTAGTTTTCTTTGCCTTCTTTTATTTTGCTGTGTCTTTTCAGTCTTGCCATTCTCTTAGTTCTAACTAACAGTTCTTAAAATCTTAAATTTCAGGAGGCTCTGATGGATTTGTAAATATTTGGGATCCATTTAATAAAAAGCGTCTGTGTCAGTTCCATCGGTACCCCACAAGCATCGCATCACTTGCCTTCAGCAATGATGGAACTACCCTTGCAATAGCTTCTTCATATATGTATGAAATGGATGACATTGAACATCCTGAAGATGGTATCTATATTCGCCAAGTGACAGATGCAGAAACAAAACCGAAGTGAGTATGCTTCACCTGCATTTGAGACTTTCTGAGCATTCATCCCAAGATTTATTAATTTTCCTAAATTCATGAATAGCATTATTGATGCCAGGAGATAGTGCAGCTTGACAGTAGGGTTGGTTTTGATTTTATCTTGCTCACCCAAGCTTTCAATATCCGTAGGTTGATAGACGGCTGATGGATAAAATTGTGCCTAGTTGTTTAGCAGGAGAAGAATGTCAAACTCTTATCCTTTTTGAATAGGTGCTATTATATGAAGCTGTGGAGTTATTGCTAACTCATTGCTGCGAGAATTAAGGGAAGAATTCAAGAGTAATTTATTTGAGTAAATGTCACTCTGTTTGGAGATGTAAAACTTAGAATTAATGGAATCTTTACACACTGAGCATGCACCTAGCTCACAGTCAGAAGTGAATCTAGATACCGTTCTGGAAAGGTTGTGTAAAATCAAGGAGAAGCTTTTTCAGTTCCCTGTTAATGGAGTTTGTTGCAGCCCTCTGATAACACACTTTTCTATCACTGTTGCTGTCAAAATGGGGCAGAGTGATTGATGGAGGTGAAGGATTCCTGTGGAGCTTGCTTTGGCATGAATGTTACATGGAAAAATTGCCGTGACGGTGCAGAATTGCACTGCTCTTAATTATGCTAGCACAGGAGCAGGTTTTATTTTCAAATTCAGCATGGTTTGTCACTGCTTTTTCTTTTAATTTCTAGTACTCAAACTTTGTCTGGTTGTCTCCATCATTTAGTATCTGAAAGGGTACGTAAATAGGCACATGATAAAAGTTCCTGAGTTTAGAACCTCAGGGCTTTCCCCTGCTCCCTCAAAGTATGTGGCTTCGGAGCAGCCATTTCATAGCTGTGGAGATGTGAGGTGGAAGTTGCAGAAGAATAAATCCACCATTTCTCACTTGGGGGATGTTTGTTTTGCACTGATTTTGATACTGATGGGTAAATAAACTGGAGCTAATTCAGGATTTATTTCTGGGGCTTCCACAGGTAATAAAAAATAATCCAAAGCTGGTAAGTCATGTTTAGTTTTAAAATCGGATTGTACTTACTACATTTAGGAGGGTTTAAAAAAAAAGGTGAGAAAAGAATACTTGCTGCTACTTGTAGTAGTGGGAGCTGCTTTCAGTTATTTTTGTTCATTGCTAGTTATGGTTGCTAATTCTGTAGATGCTTCATTCTGCCCTAGGAGGAGGTTAATCTACAATTAAACAATATTTCCTCATGGCCCTCCATTATTTTCTGAAGCAGATGGTTCATCATTTCCTGGGCTGTTAAACACAGCAAGGTTAAGGTTAGACTCTTGGGAATCAGCTAGTTTTGAATCTTATTAGGCTGTAGAAGGAAAACTAATAAGAATACTCCTTAATATCATTTTGGGACTGTAAGCAATTATTTATTAGCAAACAATTGATCCCAGAAGGGCAAATTGTTTGAGTCAGTAATGAGCTGAGAAAAGACAGAGCATATCTGTGTATTTGGAAAATAATTGTAACGTAATTGCAATGCATTTAGACAGGCATCTTTTTGGACCTGTTTCTATCTTTAAATGAATTTCTGAAAACATTAACAAGGTTTATATGCTTTTCTGACATGTACAAGTTGCTCGTGCCAACCTTGGGGCACTAAGAATGATGTGTATATTTTAATGTTATGGTACATTATTAATGTTACATCTCTGGTTTGTTCTAAACAGAAGTTACTTAGGACAGAAGGCTAATAGTTATTTCAGAGTGATCTTTTTGCTTATTAATTTGAATCAGCTTTTCTGCACGATGCATCCTTAAATGCATGAAAATGATGCCATATTATATGAAGAAAACTCGGCAAGAACACTTTTTTGATAACTGAATTGCTATCTGTAGTATCTTAATAAAAGTAAAAGCAGTCTTTCTGTACATGTCTGCTTTTATATAATGTTCAATGTTTTACCTACTTACCATCACTCTAAATATCATCTGCTGAAATACAGTTTATTTATTCCAGGTCTACTTAGAGGTCTTCTTAGACTTGTGGTGATACTACTTCTCTACAAGAGGTGCCCACCTGCTTCTGACAAGAATAAACTAAAACAATAGAAGTGAGAAGAACAGTCTCCGTACTGATGCTGTTTTTAACTTAGAGATATTTGTTTGTATATTGTAGCATGTCTTAATCTGTTATTACTTTTTTACAACGTTAGTGAAACTCTTTTATCTGCTGTCTATGGCTACCTTAGTTCAGTCCTGCAGGCACCCTTTATAAAAACACATTTTGTTGGTTTTAATGATGAAAACTTCCAGTGATCACCTAACTTTTCAATAAATATCCATAGTTTTTTGGAAAACAAAGATGTTGTGTAACAGCCTTTACTGCTTGTGAAACAAATGTTAAGACCAAACTAAAGCTGCAAGAATTCATGAGTTCTAGATTTTCCTGATGAATTGTTTCTCAACCTTTTGTCTTTTTCCAGTGGGGTGCATTAGGAATTTCTTCATCACACGGGGATGCTGGGTCTCCAGGCAGTCTTCTCGCAGGGCTGTAAAAGCCTGAGGTTGTATTAGGTGGGCTTGTTGATCGTTACTGGAGAATCATTAACTCTTCCTGGAGGAAAGTACTTGAACGTGTAGTACTTTGGTTCTCTGTGTTTTTTATATACTGCATAAAAGCCTAAAGTTAATAATGCTTGGGAAGAACTGAAGGTAGAGGGGTGCAAATGTAGAAGTTCAGCCTACAGCTGAGTGGTCTGTTCCAGGTATGCAGATCTGACCTGGTAACCAAGGTTTATGGAGTAACACAAATAGAAAGGTAGAAAAGAGGAGTTTGCCCAGAGTGGAAATGTCATTGTGGCTGTAAAACCTCATGAAAATTCACTGTTTCTCTGAGTACCCTGTTTGCCTTACTGCCAGCTGACAAGAAGTATAATCCGATGTCAAAGTTGTGTGTCAGCTTCTTGAGGATTTTGGAGTGGGGTGTGAGAAGATGGTTCAACTTGGACAAATTAAGAATTTCTCAGAAAAGTAGTATTAGAAAAACAACTTGGACGCTGTATTTTGTCTTTTCTAAACCGGAAAGTAGATCTGATCAAGGGACTAAACCTGCAAATCCATCCTCTGCTGAAAAAGTATATTCAATGTGCAGATTCCTGACTGGTTTGTGGAAATGAAGGTAAATGCCTTCTGATCAGTAACACCAATAAAAGCCATCTCCTCCAACTCTTTCAGAGCAGATTGCTCTCTTGATAGTAGCTTGTATCAGGTGTTAGGGAAATACTTCATACTTAAGGGTTCACTTTGCAGTGAATAGTAAGAAGGGACAGAACAAAGCTCCTGTGAGATTTATCAAAGATGATTAAGGTGTAAGTATTTTTGAGTGCTGATTGGATTCATACTTCCAACTTCTGAGTTATCAGTGCCCCTGTAGCCAGTGTGAGTACTTCATTACCTTTAAGAAAACAGACTTGCTGACAACAGGAATAGTAACCAATCATTACAGAGAAGGTGGTGATGGAGAGGGAGCTGGGCTCTGTGCAGAAAGCTAACAACCTGGAGCTGTTACGGGGTAGGCATAGTAAATGAGTTTTATGTGTAATGTGTTATAGTTTGGCATGTGCTAGATATGGATTCTTTGACAATATGAACTGGTTTTGATAGTTTTGAAAAAAACAGATCTTCCTGAATTAAATATGAATAATGTCCTCACTACAGTAGCAGCCTCTCTTCTGATTGATGTGCAGCACCCTATTTCTTCCAGTTTTGATTGACTTCTTTGTATTGAGAGTACATGACTCTGATGTTGGGCGAAGTTTGAATTTTGTTTGTCAGCTTAGGAAGTGGTGACACGCTGTTGTTTATTTTTCTTATTATGTTTGTTTGAGGAATGCATTGATACAGAGGGCCTGGGCCTAACAATGGGATCCAAAGGTTTCTGCAAGAATGAGTAGCAAAAAAGTGGTAAGCTAAATCCCTAGTTTGGGGGTAACTGTAGGCTAAACCTGTTAAGAACACTGCAGGTGTACCAGAATCTCGTATCACAGTGTGTATAGATATAAATATATAAATTTGCAGAGCAAACATACAAAGTATCTGTTGTTTCTCCATCTCCTCACAGCTCAGAGTGTATAATATTACAAAATACAGGATTAAGCCCACAGATAAATTGCTGTTACTTGGAAGCACAATAGTGGCCTTGCTTGTGGAGAAGAGAGACCTGAAGTGAGGATGGGTCTGAATAATGTGGGAAAGCAGAAACAGGTTGGGACTAATGACAAAGTTGCTTAGTGATGATATGGAGAAATGTGAACTCTAGAGAAGATACAGTGGGGAGTTACAGGGATAGAACTGTGGGGAACAAAGTGAAATAAGAGCTAGACAACATCCAGGGAAACAAAGAATTGGGGGAATTCCAAATAATTTGGTTAACAAAATAGACACCCTAACCTGGACCTGATGCCACCTGTGCAACTTGTCATTGGTAAGTACTGGGGGGAAAACAACTGTTAGTACTTGATGTACTTAGCTTAAAAATGATAGGAAAATTCCGTGTGGTGTGTTCGTGTTTTATGTAAATGCTTGAAACAGACAAGTCTGTAGAGGATGAAAGAGATAACTGGGCATAATGGAGGAGACACGTTAGTTGGTCAGAGCTACAGCTGTGTCCTTATGCTAGAACAGACTATTATGCTAGAACAGACTTTCTTTCACAAGATTAATCTTTTATTAGCTCTCTTCTAGAAATGCAGGTCAAGGCAGAGGTTCATAAGCTAGAGAAATCATGAAATAAGCCTTTTTTGACCTATATAACAAGCAGCTGAACACAGAGAGCATACTGATTCTTGATCAGAGGAATTGAGATCTGAAAAAGCCCCTTAAGTCATTGCTTTTTGGACGGTGTTGAGGGCGATACAGAAAACATGGAGTCATAGCTGTCACTCTAATAGAGTTATCAATCACTGTTGACTGCTGGCAGGAAAAAATACCACTGGTTGTCTCTCACAAGAGCCTTATAACACTGTGGTTTTGGAAGCCAAGTGGCATCTGTGCCCTGAATGTTACAAAAGCCTGCTGGTAAGTGTCCTTTTTTTCTGTTGGCTGGTACTTCAAGATAATCAGTGTATAGTTACTGCATATAGGTCTGGAGCTCTGCTGCATCTCGGGTGTGATGTTTTGTGCTGTTGCAATTATTAAAAAGGGTGTCCTTTAGATGGGTGTTTTCCAAAGCAAGATCACGCCCACCTCTGAGCTCTCAGCCCCAAACACGCAGACTTAAGCGATGCTGTTGAGAATGACCTTTCCAAAGCTGTGTAGGTGTTGCTAGCTCCATCTTCTTTAACTGTTTCTCACTTTTGTAGGTGTCCAGGAGTTTTTACTGCAATGAAAACTGTAGTTAGTCATACAGTCATGAAGTTCAGCAGTAATTCAGCTGGTGCATCGGTTAAGATAGCTGCCCAAAAGCTGGGTGTTTCTGCTGTTGGGCGCTCTTGCAAATGTTGGCCTAAATGACACATCCGCCATCAGAGATTGGTATTAGTGGTCTGGAGCAGAACCTATTTCTTTTGACTAGCAGACATCTGTTCTGGTGATTACACCATTAGCTGCTTTTATGTTGTTTAGTATAATCATAACCACAACGCTAGTAATTTTTAGTCAATATGCAACTGATACAACTTCTGGTCCTCCAGCAAGGTGACATTTGCTCTGAAATGTGTCAGGCTTCTTTGTTCACAATAGTATTTAAGCGACACTTTGTAATACATTTAGATATGTAGAATTTAGAAATGAAAAGTCAAATACGGGACTTGCCCAGATATTCTTATAACTAATATGTTCAAGGCACTCTGAAGTATGTCTTAATTCATAAGGCTTGATTATGGTAGTTTTGACTGTATCAAACATTTCCTTATAGCATGAATAGCACATACAAATGTGCTATTATAGCACATATAATAGCACATACGAATGTTGCATGATAGCAACACGGGGGATGTAATAGGTCTTCAGAGTCTCCTGTGATTACCTGCAAAGTGGAAGGGAATAAACTGTTCTCCATGCCCACTGGGACTGGGATGAGGCATAATGAGCTTAAATTGCAGTAGAGGTTAGTGCAGACATTAGGAAAAACTTTCAAAGTGTAAGGATGGTAAAGCCCAGGAATAAATTGCCTGAGGAAGCTGCAGTGTCTCCATTTCTGGACTTTCTCTAGCACAGGTTAGCCAAGGAATGGTGTGGCTTTAACCAGTCCCATCTTTGAGTAAGAAAGATAAGCTAGAACTGATCGTACTTGCGATTGTTACACTGCTGATTTTGGCTCTGATCATTCATTCACCTGGCATTGCTTCTGTTTGAGCAAACTTGTATCCTTTGCAACCCGTGCAGAGATTCCTGTTTATTTAAAACTTAAATTCATAGGCTTTTATTTTCCTTCATGGCTCATACCAGTATTAACAAACTTGTTTCAGCTTTGAACACGCCTGTGCTTACCAGCTTACCTATCAGTGTGACCTGGCATGCCAGAGCCAGTGGGTGCTGTCTTGTTCCACCAGGGAGAAACCTCTCTAGGACTGTCCCATTAAACAAGATCATTATGCTTCTTAAATTCCATGTATGTATTCATTTTGTAGGCAGTTATGAATTTGCATAAGGTTAAAGCAAAGTGCCCGATTCTTATAGGCTCTAAACCCCTGTTAAAGTCTCTTTTGGTAAAAATAGAGCAAGGTAGCATCAAATGAAAACAAAGCAAGCATTTATTCACTTATGCCAAAGAGTTCCTAATTAAATTCAACTGAACAAGGGCTGTGCTTCCCTGGGTGTGCTTTCTGCAAACCACACTGATCTGCAGCGACAGCAATGCAACAAAGACAACAATTGCCTTATTCTCAGTGCTGCACAGGTGCATTGTAAGAAATGATTCTGGCTTGAGAATTTGTTCCCTAAATAGATAAGACATCGAAAGGTTGAGAGAGAAGGAATATTCTCATTCCACAGATGTCAACAAAGGCACAGAATAAGGAAGCGAATTTCCTTGACACAGAGCAAAGGCAGGACTTGAACAGATGTCTTGATTCCTTGCTCATGTAATTGGTTTAATTTTTTCCCTCTGCTCTAGACTTACAGTGGGGACTTATTTGAGTTAATCTTTTTTATTCCTGTGATGTAATTTTTTTCATCAATCGAACGAACAGTGCTCCTGTGTAAAGGTAAATGAGACCAAATTGTGAGAGTTCAGATCCTTAACTGAATCTTCTTCAATGCAAATGTTTCTTACACAATGGTACACTGTACACTATCGTGTTGATATATAGTACTGCTAAGTGGCATAAAGAGGTTCCAATAGAATCCAAAGCTCGACTTTATTTACTACTTTAGTGAAGGATAAATGTAGCAGGGTGGAAGTAGAAAGTGCAAATGTTTTTAGAGGTTGTGCTTTTAAAAACAGTCGTAAAATGTGCCATCTTGTTTCTACCTGGTGTTTTCTGGGCAGAAAAAATGTGTAATCCAGGCCCTGCAAATCAAAGACTGTTAAGAAATATTAAATAGAGAATTTGTAATCAGCTTTGTGAAGCTCATAGATCAACATTGCACAGCTGTAGCCTGTGCAGCAGACAAAAGAGTGGAGACATCAAGACCCTGTATATATATATATATATATTACTTACCATGTTCCACACCCTCAGTTTCTGCTGTCTCTTACTGATGGATTGCTTTTCCTGTCCCGCACAGACATTCCACATTCTGCTGGGAAGTCGACGGCTGCAGTTGCTGCAGTGCTACATGTACAGCTTTGTGCGCTGTAGAATGCTCGTCTGTTGCTACATAGCTGTTGAGAAGCTGCGGGTATATTTTCCCTGAATGCAAACACATGGAGTATTTGTGAATGAGAGAGGCCTCCCTGTTCCCGGTGTCATGACAGCACATAGCCCGTTCTTTGACATTTGTTTTTAGATATAAAGTCACTGGGTTTGATTTTGTCCTTGCTGGTGATAAACCGTACCATCCTCTGCATCGTTTAAAGATGTCAGTTGGAGACACAGACTCTTGTAAGATAATACCTTTTGTATTTGTAAGTTACATATTTTGAGAACATCACTTTGGCTTTTTCCCCTTCCATCTGTATTTTTATGTAGGGATTGTTTGATTCTTCATGTGATGGCTTTATATAGTTGCTGGAAGGTGATGCTGCTTGAGCGGTAAGGTGAGTGCTCTCTTTCTGTCAGAGCACATTAATTTCTCCTAATGAAGATTTTGGAGAGGAACGTTGGGAGAAATATTTGTGGATAAACTTTTCAAATGAAACATCTGGCCCTGTGCAAAACCCTTTAGTCCTATACCATAAACTAAATGGCAGGAATATATCTGGGGAAATGTATCTGTTCCTGCTTAAAATCTTTGGGTTTAAGATCATAGTGCTTGGTTTGAAAAGTAGAAGAGGTGCTTAAATCCTTGAATTTTTCCCTTGGTTATAATGGAGTCACTGTTCTTTCCTTGTCATCTGCAATCCTCAAATGCTTTAATCAAATCTTCAGGATTTAAATTATTCAACATCTTTTTGGGATTACATTTTTTATTCCTAATTATACGCAAAAGATATATATCATGAAATATGCAGCATGTAATTGCGATTAAAGCGTACAGCCTCCCGAAAGAGGGGTCTAACAGTTTTATACATCCAAAATTTAATTAGGCAGATAATGGAGTTAGAAGTGGGACCTATAAGGATGGGGTAGGGAAGGAAACTTTTGGAATTATATATTCTTTTAATGGAGCTGGAAATCAATATGGAAGCTGCAAATACAAATCACAGTCATGCTTTGTTCCTGATCTCCACTTGGGTCTTCGTTCTTCTTGTATTGACAGTCTTGAGACCAATAACTGAGTGTAGGTAGATAATGAACAAGTAATTCAATGAGTTGCAGAACAAAGTCTGATTTTTGGATATTCCTTCTCAGATATCTGAGAAATCAAGTTTAGGCTTAAACTCTTCCACAATCAGGAGGAAGCTTTCCCCAGGTAGGTTTCCTGCCCCTTCTTTCCTGAGCGCATTATTAAAGTTGTCTCCTCTGCTTGACTGCCTGCTTTCATGAGGATACAGGAATTTGATATCTTTGAGACCTCCTTCCTCTGTCAAACGCAGTTGTAATTGGTCAGTCAGTTCCAAAGTTATTAGGGGGATGAGAGGAGAAGGGGATGGGCAGACAGACACAGGCAATTTCATTGCACAAATCTCATTTCCTTAGAGAACTGGAATAAAAAAGTCAATTAAGGTGTAGACCCTCCAGTACCCTTCTTCAGTTTCTTTGTAAGAACAATGCCTTTCACTGAAGTACCCATGATACACAGTATCTTGATCAGTCCAATATAGGATAAACCCTATTTTGGCAGTTGTTTGCAAGTGTCCAAATACAGGATAAGAACCTGGCTTTTCTGTAAACAGTAGCTGAGATTGCCGAGCCTTTGGCAGCAGCAGGATTCACCCACTGCAGGTTGTAGCTTGGTCGTGTAGGTTCAAAAGGGCACAACCCACCTCTTAGTATTCCCATTGGTGAGTGTAACACCAGTGTTTCAAGCATCCCTTATGTGCTTCAGGGCTACGTTTGCCACTGCTTTGTTCTTTGTGACATTTAAATAGGAACTGAAATTTCAGGTGCTGCTATTTTGGGATGCATCTGAAATGCTTTCTTATGACTTTCACCCAAAGAGAAACCAGTGTGTGATTCCTTCATCCCTCAGGGCAGCATATAGCATATGCAGGAGCTCTGCAGTAGAGTGAAGGAGGAACAAGGATGCTGCTAAGTGCACTTCATCATATGCCTCTTCCAGCATCAGGAGTTTCCTACAAGTTGCACTCCTCTAAAGGCTTGTGGTCCCACCCATGCACCAAATGACAATATACATTATATATATCTGTAAAAAATACATATAAGCATATATATATTATATATAGTTACTTATTAACCAGTTCCTTCTGTTGTGAATGGTTGTCTCATCCCTTTCACATTCTGAAAGTTACACTATGTTCAAAATAATTCTGTTTACCCTCTCTATGTCACTGACATCTCATTAAGCCTCTATTCCTACAATTGGAGATAATTCAAATAGAACTTCTGAGTAGCAGAGATAGTGAGACATTGAATAAACCCCTAATGTTTTCAAAAGCCATTTTCTGGACTCTCTTCTAAACCACCATCAAAATCCCAAACTACCATAAAAAGCCCCCCAAACCCCATTTTTTTGCTGTTCTGATTTCAAACTAGGCTGATGAGAGCAACCTGAAATGTTGATGATCTTGAAAGCAGCAAAAAATCATCAATT
Source organism: Psilopsiagon aymara (assembly GCA_024733675.1). Taxonomy (NCBI): domain Eukaryota; kingdom Metazoa; phylum Chordata; class Aves; order Psittaciformes; family Psittacidae; genus Psilopsiagon; species Psilopsiagon aymara. The sequence goes on from JANRGW010028266.1 coordinate 39,651, forward strand.
TTCTGCTATTCTGCTTTACCCAGTGGAGATGTCCAGATTCAACACTTTTGGGGCTGTAGTTCCTTTTTCTTCCCCTTATGTCACTATTTGTTGTGCTAACATCTTGTTCTGCTGGTGAGCTGTTTACAGTAAAGAAATAGCCACCTTTATTTGCCTAGAATCTCCATAGTGAGGGATGGTTTTTGGGGAGAGAGAAGGAAACGAAGGATGAAAACATTAATAGAGGAAGAATACGTGCTTCAGGTGATGTATAATGCATAACTCCGTATGTCTTGTTTTACTTCTGTGTTCTTTATTTCTCTAAGGATCTTCTATTAAAAAATAAGTGATGCTTTTCCTGCACATCAACTTAAAGACATTTTGGTGGGACTTTGTTCTAATGTCACTTCAGTTATTTAGTCGTCACAGAGTGATGTGAATCAGGATTCAAACACTGACCAAAACTTTTTGAACTCAAGGGCTATCTTTTCAATTTAGTGACTTGCTATAAGGCTTGGAGACAATTCTTCTGGCTAAAGCAGCGAGGAAATCTTTGTTTCTCTTAGCACAGGAGCAACCTATGCACCAAGATGGTGGTAAATAAGGTTTTCCAGAATTTGTTTGTTACTGCAGCATCAGATTCACCTTTAAAGGCAAATACTCCTAAAATAGAGATTGTGGTTTGTCATAATGCATTTCAGTGGCCTTTATTAATTCCCCTAGGAACTCTTCACCATTGGGAAGACGTTGCATTGCAGGACAGCGTGTATCTATCAGAGTTATGCTTCTCTTTTTGAGCTGGCTTCTAATGCAGCAGCCTTTTGTCCCCCTATAGAAGATTTACCTTTAACCTAGAATCTTTCACCCGTTATCTATAATGTATAATTATAAATACATTGTAGTCTTGAGTAAGTACAATTAAAAAGGGTAATTTGTTTCCCTCCCTTCTCTCCCATCCTCCCACCCAAGTCCTTAGGTTTAATTTTCATGATTATGTTAGATTATGAGTCATTTTAAATCATGGTATCCAGTAGAGACTACTCCTACTCTGCAGCTCTTTTCAACAGTTGTTTATGGTAGTTTCAGCCTCTTTCTGCCTCTCTGAGGCTCTTTATTTTTAAAGCAAGGCAGACAAGGCCTAAAATTATTCCATTAAAGAGGTGCAATTTTTGTAATGGGACTTAGAGTGCTCTGCAGAAGTGCAGGCAAGTTTCTTCAATATCCTGAGCATTATTCGCTCATTTAGTTAAATGATGTTTCTAATTCCCTGGTAATTACATGTAATGAGGCACTCTTTCTCTTCTTGATGAGACTTTAGCTTAATATGAGATGTCGTATTTTCTCTTCCTTTTTTTTTGAGGGATAATTACCCTTCCCAGGAAAAGCAGGGGGTTTGTTGTGCAGAATATGTAGCAAATTATTTTATTTCCTGCCATCTTGACTGCCAGTAAATTATAAAATTAAGTTTCAGTGGAGCATTAGCACCATTTTGAAAAGGCTTGAGATTCCCCCCCCTCCCCCC